>JXCR01114274.1:12486-81879 GCA_002079205.1 Phalaenopsis hybrid cultivar | reverse complement strand
GGTGAGCTCTCTGCTGCTGCTCATCTTCTTCCTCCATTGCTTGGTTTGGCAGAGAAGTTGAGTGAGGGAATGGCAAGTGCCTTTTGTTCTTCTTCCTCCATTGCGCTTGGTTTGGCAGAGAAGTTGAGTGAGGGAATGACAAGTGCCTTTTGTTCTTTTATGATGTGGGATCAATCTACTCTACTCTTACTTTCTTTTTGTAAACATAGAGAGTCTCTGCTAATTTATTAAGTTCTGATGCTATGTTTTGTTGTTAATTTCTGGTTATATTTATTTATTTTTCACTGATTTATTATTGAAAGATTCTAACATCTGAAGATTTGAATGTTTTAAATGTAAAAATTAAAGTTGGTATATGTGTATTTAATTGTAGAATTTAATTGTTTTACTAATTCAAAACCTATATGGGATGGGATGGATGGATATATTATGGTTGATATGCAAATACAAAGAATTTTGTGGTATGTGTGTGTATTTTTTGTTGATATGAATGGGGGTAAAACTGAAAAAAAAATTGTAGAATTTAATAAAGATTTAAAATACTGTAAAAAAGTTTTGACTAATTTTCAGACTACAAATTAAACGATGTGTTACATAAAGGATTCAATTGGTTAAGCTTGGCTCAAAGGGACAGTCGGCCCACTGAATAAGATTGGATAATGGAATAAGTTTGTAATGGAAAGATGATAGCAGCAATCATACCAAATCAGATGATATGGTATTTATGATATGGTATGATAGCCCATTAATTGAATGATCGCAGCTATCATACCAAATCTTGTGCTTTAGCTCTTTAAAGAATGTCAGTTATTACATCCATTTTTATAAATTGGAACTTGACTCAAACAATTTTTTCAAAGCCTTATGATTTGTTTTGGGCACCTTTATAGTTGCTTTACTTTACGGATCACCGCAACAATTCTGTTTGGAGATCTATTTTTTTGTTGTAGAAAAATTTATTTTTTAATCTGATATGTTAAAGCATGGTGGTTGACAGAAAGTTGCGGGTTGGCTCGTTGAAATTAAAATAAGTTTGTAATTGTCATCAAAGCTTTTTGAACAAATTCTTCAAAAACAACTTCGTAGTTACTTCTACAAACAACTGTAATTGCTCAAACAGATCTCTATAATTTGATTATAGAAAAATTATTTAGCAAAAGGTTGATTGTGTGTTGCTCCTATAATTTGATCTCATATGCCATACCTAGAATTATCCACCGTAGAGCATAAATAACCAACATTATCATTGTCCCAAGCCCCAGATGTGAAAAATGGAGGATTATGTTAAGTAGTCAACAATTAACATAATTTTTTTCCAAAAATCAAGACATTAATTTTTTAAATCCTTGTGTAAATGCTAGGATGTCCCCTCTGTACATTTTGAAAATAGTGAAAAGTGTGTAAGTGTCGTTATACCAACTCCTGGGTGTAGTGTTAAATAAGCAAGATTTCTCATATTACGAACGGATGCAGATAAATAAGTTAATCTGTAAAACTAATATTAAGGTATGAACTTGGAATATAGATACTCTCATATGTGAATTAATATAATTAGTTGATATTATATTTCTTAGGAAGATAAATATTTTATTTATTCAAGAAACTAAATAGGTTGGAAAAAATGTTAAGGAGATAAATAACTTATGTTTTAAACTTTAGTATTCATGTAGGAGTCATACTAGAAATGGTGTATGTGTAATTATAGAAAAGAGTTTAAAAGGTAATATGTAAAAATTAGTAAAATATGAGATAAGATTATAGCTCTTAAAATTTTTGTTGATATTATGATTTTTAAAGTTATAAGTACTTATGCTCTTCAAGTAGGTTTAGATATAAGTTTCAAACAAATTCTGAAATGACCTACAAGAATTAATAAAAAGATACCTCTTGAAGGAAAAAAAATTATTGGAAGAGATTTAAATGGATGTGTTGGTAGAGTGATAGAAGATTTTAGAAATATTCATGGTAGCTATGCATTTGGAGTGATTAATGAAGAAGATATAATCATATTAGATTTTGATTTAACCTATGATTTTGTTATTGCTAATATTTTATTTAAAAAAGAGATCAACATAGTATTAATTATAAAAATGAATCTAATAAAACACAAATTGATTATTTTCTTATGAGAAGAAAAGAACTTTGAGAGTATAAAGATTGTAAGGTCATTTCAGGTGAAAATTTAAGTACTCAAAATCAATTATTACTTCTGGATTTTAGAATTTGGATGTTTATGAAGAAGCAAATTTTATGAGGAATAAAGTAACAAATTTATTAGATAAGTGCAAAAGTTGTACTCTAGAATCAAAAGGAAAATTTTTTTATAAATAAAAATAATTGATTGTGGAATAATAATATGCAAGAAAAAATAAAATAGAAGAAGTTGTGTTATAAAAAATGATTTAAATGTAAAATCTTAGAGAATTAATAAAAATATAAGGTGACTCGTAAAGAGACTAAAAGAATAATTTGTGATGAAAAAAATTTTGATTTAGTGATCTTTATAATATATTAAATACTAATGAGAATGAAAAATATATGTATAAATGAGCAAAACAAAGAGAATAAAAGTAAAAATTTAACTAAAGTAAAATGTATTAAAGATGAAAATCAAAAAGTATTTTTCTTAAAAGAAGATATTCAACATATGTGGGTGAGTTATTTTGATAAAATTTTCACTAAATTTCTGAAAATATTATCGACCTCAGTGATTATAATTTCATTAATAATAATAAAATAGTTTATTTTTACTGTCGTATTAATAAAAAAAAGTTGGGGAGGCTTTAAAGAGAACCAATGGTGGAAAATCTATAGGACCTGATAATAAAATAGTTTATTTTTACCGTTGTATTAATAAATAAAAGTTGGTGAGGCTTTACAAAGAACCAAGGGTGGAAAATCAATAGGACCTGATGATATCCCAATTGAAGTGTGGAAATATTTGGGAGATTCAAGAGTTTATTAGCTTATTCTCTTTAATATTATTTTAAAAACTAAAAAAAAAAATGCATGAGCAGAGGAGGACGAGTATTTTGGTCCCCATTTTTTAGAAAAAAGGTTTTGCACAAGAGTGTGTTAATTATAAACAAATTAAGTTGATGTGTCATACTTTAAAATTATGGGAGATGGTAATTGAACATAAGTTAAGACGTGATATAAAGATTTTTCATAATCAGTTTGAATTTATGTCGGACAGATCTACAATGAAAGCTATACATTTATTGGGATGTTTGACGAAGAAATACAGAGGCAAGGAGAATAAAAATGAGTTATATATGATTTTTATTAATTTAGAAAAGTCTGACGATAAGATTCCAAGAGAAGTCCTTTGGGGAGTTTAAGAGAAAAAAGTGTTGATATGACTTATATTCAAGTCATTAAAGTTATGTATACTAGAGCTGTTACTTGAGTTCGATAAGAAGAATTGACCAACTATTTTCCTCATTTAGTTGGATTACATCAGGGATTGGCTTGAAGCCCATATCTTTTTTGCTTTAGTTATGGATGCACTTACTCGACATTTATATGAGATTGTAGCTTGGTGAATGTTTTTCGCTGATGACATCCTTCTTATGGAGGTCTAAATGGGAGTTTGAAGGTCTTCATTTGAGTAGAACTAAAAATGAATGCTTGGACTGCAATTTTAGTAGTAGTAGCTCTTGCGAGAGAGTGGTAATTATGGGTGATCAAATCATTAAAAGGTTTATATGTTTCAAATATCTTGGGTCAATTGTTCAGAGTGATGGTGATATGGATGGGGATGTTATTGGTAAAATTCAAATTGATTGGTTGAAGTGAAGGAATGTTTTGAGCCTATTATATGATAAAAAAGCACGACTTAAACTGAAAGGAAGATGATGGTGAAACTTGCAATGCTCTACGGCACAGAATGTTGGCCTTTAAAAGAGAAGCTTAAAATAAAATGTGAAATGTATGTGATAACGTTGGTGTAGCTCTAGTGGCAGACAAAATTACAGTGTCAGCTTAGATGATTTGGTCAAATTAAATATTGATCATCTGATGATCAAGTTAGGAGAGTAGATGTTGTAGCTTCGACTAATGTTAAGAAAGGCAGAAGTAGACTTAAGAAGGATTGGGCAAATTGTATAAAGAATGATCTTAAATTTATTAGAACTAAATGAAAATATGACACTTATTACGACGCAATAGAGAAAAAAGAATTTATTTAGCCTACCCCATTTAGTGGGATAAAGGCTTCTTGTTATTTTTGTTGCTATAGAAACAACCAATGATTCCTTAAATTTAAGCTTCTCAGCAATCAAATAACCTATAATAAAATGATGTTGAATTCAAAATCTTATTGAGGCGCTCAAAATGGCTATATTTCAATAACCTTTTTTTACCGTCATCTTAGAATAAACTTATTTTTAGACAAATTTAGCATGATGTGTTGTTACTTATGGGTATGTCACATCTAGGGAAATCAAATCGGGTTCACATGATGGTTTAGGCCTGACTTAAAATTGACCCAACCCGAAACTATTATAACCTGAATCCGACCTGAATATTAAAGGAGTCATAGTCCAATCTGAACACTTCCTACTTTCAACCTGCCAACAAGAACATGACCCGTATAACCCATTTAAATTAAATAAATAACCAAATGACAGAAGATTGATTAGTGTCAGGATACTTAAAATTGAATAATTCTAGTGAGGTTTGCATGAATTTTATTCATAGTTGCAGATAAAAGTTTCATGCATGGAAGTAAACTTACAGGAGGGAGGAATTATATGAATACAACCAAGTTGTTATGTTATTATATCTAACATAAACAGTTATATAGTTACTCTTACTACATCTTAATCTCTAATGACATTAAAAAAAAAAAATCTCTTACATATAAATTAAAACACTTTCATACATACGTTTTGATATTATTTAGACACTTAAAAGTTATATATATATAAATATATATATGACCAAATAAGGCCCCATTGGATTGAACTATACACTTACAAATCCTATTTAAGAACATCACTCTTGTCAACACAAAGCACTGGCTTTCCATTAAGAACATCACTTTTGTCAACAGAAAGCACTGGCTTTCCATTAACTGTGCTGTCTCGTACAAACCTGAAGATGGTTTCAGCAACAATTTCTGGCTTCTCTACATGCGGAAAATGCCCACAATTTGGTATTTTTTGCAATATTGAATTGGGCAATTCTTCATGCAACTTCTGCAAAAATAATAATAATAATAATAATAATAATAAAACAAAAGAGTAAAAAAGGAATAATACTTGAAAAATCAACAAGAAAAGTCTGTAAATTTGTTCCTTCCATCAGATATCAGTATAAATATCATATTTATTCGTATTATCAGCACAAGCATCAATAGCTGGTAATAATAGGAGAAATGCTAGCATTGACAGAGTATAATTGAAATATTTACCAAAATTAAAAGAAAAAAAAATCATAATTTTTTATTTTATTTACACTGATAAATGTGAGGTGAGAGTGAAATGATGTTTTTCAACTTTTCCATCATCCGGACTAATCATTCCAAAATTAAACTTCAAAATTTCTAGTTGACAGGCATACACTTTCAGAAATGATCTCAGGTAAACTTGCATGCAGGATAGTCTAGTAGACAAAGATTTATTTATTTCTTTCTTTATCATTCTTTATTTTATGGGGCATTAACGTACATACCACCCAATACCTATGCATTTACATATCTAACACCTTATACCACGCAAATCTTTCATATCACAACAAAAATACCACTATTTTAATGTTTAAAAAGTGAAATACAACTTTGACATATATGTAAAATTTGAAGTTAAGGTGCTAAATATGTAAATACATAAGAATTGAGTGGTATGTATTCCCTTTTTTTTTTAACGTCTTACTATAATGATAGGACATGGTGTTTGTCACAAATGAAGACAGATATTGAGACAAAAGAACAAACCAGTGCCAGCTCACTGCATATAAGCCTATCATCCTCGCCCCATATGATGAGCGTCTTCTGTTTTACCTGTACAATGCGGAGGGTCGGAGAAATGTAGAATTACAGGGTTATTCAATGGGATTGGTGCCAAAGTTCGGAATAGAACAGCTGTTGTCATCAAACATTTCAATATTGAAAAATGATATAATCCAGTAAAAGATGAAATAACCCAACATAAATTGACAGAACACAAAATTTATTGGTTCGTGTATTTGCTTAATAAGTATATTTAATTAGTTAATTAATAATAATTACTAGTCTTGCATTCTATAAATAGTTCCGTTTGGAGCCATTAAAAAAATAGAATTAAAATATGATCAAGTTCTCCAAATACTGTGTTCTTGTTTCTTCTTCTTCCCCCACCAAAGTTCTAGAGTTGTCAGTATTCTTGAATTATTGTTTATCCTTCTTTATCTTTCTCCGATCCTCCCCCGGCATCCTCAAATTGTAGATTATCAAGATCCAAGAAATTAATTTGTATCATAAACTATGTGTAACGCCGTATAAAAAACATCAAAAGATTTATTTGTTGATATTCAAGTTAAGAGTTAATCAAAAATAGCCAACGGAATTCTGCAGAGAGATTAAAAATCAATATATTATAAAAAATGTTACTGCATAGCGATATGAATCCACATCAGAAAAGTACCAATTAGATCAGAATGAATAGCATCATCATCATTTGTCTTATCCCAACTACTAGTCACGTTTATGATTCCTCATTTATCATCAATTGCTACAAAATGCTACTTCAAGCACAAAAAACTACTGTTAATAGATCTTTTTGAGCTCTTAGTGGGCTCCCAAAACTCCGACCGATCCCACCAACTCTTTGGATTTATTTTTTTTTTATTGTGTGTGTTTTGAGAGGTTTTTGAAAGGTCAAATTTTTATAAGGTAGATTGAATTGCAGATAAGATACTACTCGAGATTTTACCCTCATTTTACAATGACATTTTAATTTGGGGTTCAAGCTTTCCCATAGATGCAAGCCTTTATAGTCAATTATCCCTCATAATAACAGGAGATCATTTTCGATTAAAACTAATTATTAAGAGTTGAATATTCAGCATATAATAACAGTAGACTTAGTATTTAAATTGCAAAATTTATCACTTTAAACTCAAAGCAGATAGTAGGGAAATGAAGACAAAACCCGATCAAGATCTCAAGGTTTCGTCGTCTCGACTCATAATCTTTGATCTACTTTGTCGAATGAGATAGTTGACCCAACCTCACTGAAAGATCATTGTCAGCAGCCATGGGTTGTGTCGTTCAAGGGGTCTACGTAGATTTGGCGTGAATGTCTGTCTTAAGAGACAAATTTTAGTCGACCTTAACTAACCGAAGTTTTTATGGCAATCAATTGCACCTTTATAGTTCACAACTCAAAGGGATGGAAGTTGTTGAGGACATGTGGGCTACAACCGCAACTGTAATATAACGTTGTCATTTGACGGCAACCAACAGTTCAAAAGGCTCTGTTCGTAGCAGTTACTTATGGTGTCATTTGACAGCAAAATGACGCAGACTAAGAATTTGATACATGTCCTTACTGACATGTAATTGCTCTGATTGTGAATATAACGATACACTTAATATTACTTCAGTTCTTTGTGAGCTGAAATCATTCAAAAATTTGTTACCCCTAGACAAACTGTTATGGAGGGTGGATAGGATTTACTTTAAGTCTCAAGCAATTTAATTTTAACTTGAATAATTCAGTTGATTACCTTGAAAGTCTTAATTTAAGATAGACCCCTTCAGTTGAAATCTTCAATCAACATGGTGATTATCAAGAAGTTTAGCATTTTAAAACTTTTATAGTTGAAAGAGCATTTAGTTTTGTTTAGTTTAGACCTTTAGGGTAAGAGTACTGTCAACTCCTGTCCTTACAAAGAGGAGGATCGGACTAGGTGATTTGAACTTGTAAATTCTTATTTTAAGATTTGGACGCTTATTTCGGAATTACTAGACTCAACAACTCTAGTTTTTACGAGAAAGAGAATCAAACTAGTTGGGTGGGACTTACAACTTTATTATATAGACAATGCGGCCCAATTAGCCTGCACAAGATTCTTAAATCTAATATTTAAAAATTCAACACATTCAATATATTTGTTGGAGCACATACAGGCGCTTAACTTTATATATTTTAATATCTTAAAAGGTTTAATAAAATTTAAAAGTTTACACATTCTCTTAAACCAGAAATCTGATATGAAATTTACTTCAACAAACACACACCAAAATTAGAAAATGTGCAAAATAGACTTATTTCCTAAAATGTCTTAAAGCATCTGTAGTTACGGAATATCCAACATATTATTCATATAAATCTTAGAAATAGTTATATAAATTTTCAATATTGCATTTAACTTAAGAAGCCATTATGAAGTTTAATAAACTTTGAGATCATTCAAAACTTGAAATGTTTTCAATATTATGATTTTTGAATGATACAAAATTCATTTTGGGGCTTTAAAAAGGGACATCTTCTGTTCGTTAGTAGACACATTACGAATTTGGTGGCAAAATTTTAAATTTTAAAAGCTCAATATTTAAATTATATTGTCTCCGAGAAGTTTAAGTTCTAAAAACTCAACATTTAATTGATTTTCAAACCCTAAGAGCCTAACTGTGAAAAGCTCCGTTTCAAAATATTTTTTGATCCTAAATTTGAAAAGCTTGATTTCAAAATATTTTTAAGTATTATAAGCTTAAATTTTAAAAATCAATATTTTAATATTTTTAAATCTTAAAAGCCTATGTTTCAAAAGCACAAAACTTTAATTTTTTAAACCTTAAGAACCAAAATATTAAAATCCCAAATCCCCGATATTTTAAACCCTAAGAGCTTAAATTTTAGAAGCTCTAGTTTTCAAATTATTTAAAAATTCAAATGAGTCACATTTTTATTTTATAAACTCAAAATTTCAAATATTTTAAATTAATTACAAGTTCAGATCACCAGAAATTTCGGCAACCTCTCGATGTCGAACCCAGTTAGGGGGCACGAGAGAATGTCAGTCGTCCCAATTTTCTTAAAAGATAAGACGGTACTGTGGTCGGGGGGCAAAACAAAACATTCAACCCACGNCTACACAAGATTCTTAAATCTAATATTTAAAAATTCAACAAATTCAATATATTTGTTGGAGCACATGCAAACACTTAACTTTATATATTTTAATATCTTAAAAGGTTTAATAAATTTTAAGGGTTTACACGTTCTCTTAAACCAGAAATCTGATGTGAAATTTACNCTACACAAGATTCTTAAATCTAATATTTAAAAATTCAACAAATTCAATATATTTGTTGGAGCACATGCAAACGCTTAACTTTATATATTTTAATATCTTAAAAGGTTTAATAAATTTTAAGGGTTTATACGTTCTCTTAAACCAGAAATCTGATGTGAAATTTATTTCAACAAACACGGGCCAAAATTAGAAAATGTGCAAAATTGACTTGTTTCCTTAAATGTCTTAAAGCATCTGTAGTTACGGAATATCCAACATATTATTCATACAAATCTTAGAAATAGTTATATAAATTTTCAAATATTGCATTTAACTTAAGAAGCCATTATGAAGTTTAAAAAACTTTGAGATCATTCAAAACTTGAAATGTTTTCAATATTATGATTTTTGAATCATACAAAAATTCATTTTGGGGCTACAAAAAGGGACATCTTCTGTTCGCTAGTAGACACATTACGAATTTGGTGGTAAAATTTTAAATTTTAAAAGCTCAATATTTAAATTATTGTCTGCTAGAAGTTTAAGTTCTAAAAACTCAATATTTAATTGATTTTCAAACCCTAAGAGCCTAACTATGAAAAGCTTTGTTTCAAAATATTTTTGGATCCTAAATTTGAAAAGCTTGATTTCAAAATATTTTTAAGTATTATAAGCTTAAATTTTAAAAATAAATATTTTAATATTTTTAAATCCTAGAAGCCTATGTTTCAAAAGCACAAAACTTTAATTTTTTTAAACCTTAAGAACCAAAATATTAAAATCCCAAATCTCCAAAATTTTAAACCCTAAGAGCTTAAATTTTAGAAGCCTAGCTTTCAAATTATTTAAAAATTTAAATGAGTCACATTTTTCTTTTATAAACTCAAAATTTCAAATATTTTAAATTAATTATNTTTTTATTTTATAAACTCAAAATTTCAAATATTTTAAATTAATTACAAGTTCAGATCACCAGAAATTTCGGCGGCCTCTCGATGTCGAACCCAGTTAGGGGGCACGAGAAAATGCAAGTCTTCCCAGTTTTCTTAAAAGATAAGACGCTACTATGGTCGGGGAGCAAAACAGAACATTCAACCCGCAATCTCAAGAGATGCAAAGAGCCCTCAATATACATGTAGGATTCCTCGAGCGGTACTTCACTTTTCCTGAAGAGTAATAAATTCTCATGTGCAAGTACTCACGTTTCATAAGGGCCAGCATTTTAAAATCCAAATTTTAAAAAAAGTTCTCCAAAAGAGTTTGTAATTTCCCTGAACGGTACTTAATTCCCAAGGAAGGGTACTCGTGCTCTCCTCGAATGAAGATTTTCAAAAATGACCCTATTGATTCAATGTATTATACCTTCCGAGCTTCGGCTGCGTTAATGACGACGACGACATTAAATAAAATCAAAGCACAGCACATATATATAAATTTAAAATGCAAAATACAAACAACAAATTAGAAAACGAAGAGTTGGATCGTTGTTTTAAATTAGGTCGGTAAAGTGGGTTGAATTC
The DNA here is from genome assembly GCA_002079205.1 of Phalaenopsis hybrid cultivar. Classification (NCBI taxonomy): domain Eukaryota; kingdom Viridiplantae; phylum Streptophyta; class Magnoliopsida; order Asparagales; family Orchidaceae; genus Phalaenopsis; species Phalaenopsis hybrid cultivar. The sequence goes on along the minus strand of JXCR01114274.1, from coordinate 71,137 downwards.
GGGTCGCAAAGGTGCTTGGGTAAGTGAGAAGGTGGAAACGGGCTTAAGTGGATGGGTTTTGGGCTTGGCAAGAGGTGTGATAACAGTGAGGTGTAGTTTTTTGTTAAAAGTTGGAATAAGGAGATTAGGCTAAGGCTGAGGGGGGAGAGGGTTCAAGAGGCGCGACAGTGATGAAGAGAAGGTTCGAGCTCACGAGCTTCGGCCAAACAGAGGCTTCGTACGATTTACGGAAGAGGCGAAGGTTTTGTGCGATTGGGAAGAAGGAAGTCATTGGCTCTGGTTACTTTATGTCACTCAAAAGAAATGGCAAGCAAGACAAACAGTGTGGAGGATTGATCGCGAAGGATAGAGCAAGCGTGCGCAGGCTAGGGAACATCGACGGGAGAGGAAGGCGTGGACGGAATCAAATGGGAGTTTCAGGTTTATATTATATTTTTTTTAAGGTATTTTGTGATGTAATGCAGGTAACAGGTGAAAGGCGCAAGTCAAGAATCAAAATAAGAAAAAAGAAGCAAAATGGTGTTCTGGCGCCTAGGCGTGAGAAATTGGTGTCAGAACCAATCCCATTGGTGTGCACAAACAGAGTGCTTGGAAAGCTGAAGTTGGGCTTGGAGCGTTGGGGCGCTAGACATGGAGCGTTGAGGCGATGTCTTACAACACCTAGGTGCTTGAATTAGGAAAGATTTCCTGAGAACTTGGAAACCCTGCGCTGGACCTGGAGCGTCGGGGTGCCAGAAGAGCAGCGCCTAGGCGTCGTGACACCAGCGCCTAGGCGCTATAGAGGGATAAATAGTAGTGCTCTGACGCCGGTTATGGGCACATTGACGCTGCTTATGGGCGCCCCGACACCAGAACCCGAATGATAGTTTGGGCAGTTCAAACTTTGGTTCGCTTGGAGAAGATATAAATTAGAAGAAAAAAAAAATTATGGGACTTGTCATCATTTTTCTTCCGTCATTCTGGGAGAAGAATTAGAGAAGGCCTGAAAAGATCAATCAAGTAGACAAAAGGGAGGGTGAGAGATTTTGTGTGATTGTATGCTCGTAATTTCAACTTCTCAAGAGTGAAAGAAGAGAAATTAGTTCTCAATTTTTATTATGTAATTGATTTGATTTCATTTTCTTTGTAAGACTTCTGTATTGTTATTTCTTTTCAATCAAAAGATCAAGTTGGTGTGTTCAAGCATGCAGAGTGAGTAAACTTTTCTTTCTTCCATGGGATGGGGAGATAGAAAAAAAAAGTGAAAAATTCTTTATAGATTTGTGTTGACTAATGATGGATGATGATTAACTTATTGCACTTTATTTACATTTCATGTTGGCCAAGTAGGGTGTTAATATTTGTCGTTAGTTACAAATCTCGAAAAACATGGTAATATAATCGATAAAGTTAATCATATTAATTTGGTGGAACAGTGATATATCTACTAAATTAAAGCAAACTCATATAGAGATATTGGTACATGGGTTAAAGGTCGGTATTAGGGAACTAAATTGATCTTTATCCATTCTTTCTAATTCCATCGGAAAAGGGTAAGAAAGGATTTTGCTTGTATTTTTCATCTGTATATTATGTTAACTATTGCATTCAGACTTATTGAACCATTCCAATGGAAAACATCCCAAAATACTTAGAATAACCCTTTGTTTTTTTAGTTGATAACTTAGGATTTTCTTATAAAATTTAAATTAAATCAAAATTTCAGGCTAGGATCGACATCTGCGGGCTAGAACTTTTCTTAATAAAGTTCATCTCGTTATTTGTGGGATCCACAATAAGACTCCAATCCCGATACTACTAATATGCCGCGTATACTTGTGTGAATAGTCGATGCTTTGTAGAACTTTATGTGTGTCATGTACCGCGAAGGTTTCGAACATAGGGAAGAAGTGAGGAGGCAGTGAGCATCGCGACACAAATAACGTGTGCGGCTTTTTGTGCAGGGAGGTGTTCGAACTAAAAGGAGAAGACAAGAACGGGCACTGGAAAACAGGGATCGCGGTTTTTGTTCAAGCGTGAAGGATTGTTATAGATTCAAAAAAGGAAGAAGGTTTTTTGTCGCATAGGTTGTGCGAGGGAACGACGACGACTTCGGTTAGGGAGATGTAAGGGATTGCAACAGAAACAAACAAAAAGGGAAAAGATTTGCGGCTTTGAACAGGAAGATTTGGTAGAAGAAGAAAGATAAAGTACAGGAGGAACAGTGCAAATATATGTGTGGTGAAGCGCGGCAAGGCTTTGGCAATTTGGACGAGGAGATGCAGACTGGATTTCTACAGTAGACCTAACAAAAGAACGACAGACATAGTGCAAATTGAAGATGGGGGGAGGTTTGGTTCGTGCTTGTAACAAAAGAAGAGCAGGAGTGGTTGTTCCATCGAGCTGGCTCCAACAGGAGGGAGAGTAAGTAGATAATTAATTAATTAACTAATTAATTAATTTTTATTTTCTCTCTTTTTTTTTCCTTTTTATCTTACAGTCAACACTCATACCCACCATATGGCTTATGTATACCCCTTTTCCTATGGTAATACTTTCATTCTAATTTTATCTACTAATTTTATGGGCGTATTTTTTATTTCTGTTATGCATGTTTGAATCACTTAATTGTATTTCAGTTATTATCTCTTTAATGTTGCTTATAACTTAGTAGAAATGAGGCTTCAGTTCTGATGAAATACTTAAAAGTCTATAATGCTACTTCTTTTTCCTTCTAAATCATGTTAGGACAGCTAACACAAAATGATTCTCAGCATTTGTGCTTTAATCATAAACAGGCATGCTTACAAAAGATAATTTAATAGAGAACAGATAACAGCATGTATATTAAATTAATGTAAACTTCGTCACCAAAATTGTGCTAGATTTCACGGATGCTTTTATACTACTAAGCATTTCTTCTTCTTCTTCTTCTTCTTTTTTTTTTTGGTGTTTGTTGCAAATAATTATCCTTTATTTTTTTGTATGTGTGTAAAGAAAAGCCTGAATAACTAATTACCTGCTTTATTTGACGCCTGACATCATAGCCTCCGCTTATCATAAAATCAACCGTTGCATCTTCCCACCAAGGTAGTAAACAGTGAAGGCGACCTGCCTGCAATTACGTGGCACTTTTTCAAAGTCATGCTAGATAAGAATAAAAAGCTAAAGTTTATTGAATTATTTGTGGTCTCGGACGTTACAAAGAACATCATAGAAATACTAACAATAATCATTTGAAAAGAGTGCTATCTCTTTTAATTTTGCTACAATGGGAATGTCTCCTTTCCGATAAATTTTCATGAATAATGGTGTATTGCCTATCAAAATCTTTACCAAATAGCCAATGTTAGTTTCTCATACAAATTCCAGAGGCGTAGCATTAAGCATAACAAAAAGAGCCAAACCAAAGTGATATACATCCTGCCAATAGGAACGATTGGTGTAGGAAGCCTTACTCGTGCAATGTAAAAAAAAGCCTATCAGTTGTTCGAATCAACTAGTCTAAACACTCATATATTGAGAAATTATTTGATCAATTTTAGTAGACCCCATAACTTTATCCTCTCTGTGCAATTTCCCATAAATATCACCCAGACTAAGAATGTTTATACATAAGCATGCTTAACTTTCAAGTTCCTTACAAGCACACCACTCATTACAACATAAAATGACTATTTAGAAGTTTGGGTTCCATTCTTGAGAAGTTGTGCCAAGTGGGCAAAATCTTGAGACCAACTCATGATGGATGAGAGTCGGGGATGTGACAAATGATATCACAGCAATACGTTGGACCAAATATAGAAAATAATTGCCATTAAGTAATATTGCTATATGAGAGGGGTAATCTCGACATGTAAGTACAGTAGAATCTTATTTGCTTAGGGGCTATTAGGGATAAATTTTTGCATTGTGTTTAATAGTTTTACTTTTAGTAAAATTAATAAGAAAAACATGTTTGTTTACTGGTGTTTAATTATTTTCACTACTTTGTTATTAAACACCTCTTCATTTGTTTTTAAAAATACTTAAAACAAGCAAAATATGTTTTTTAGTGTCTTTGGAACATTTTTCTGAGCACAGGCCATCCCGAGCCTGGCCCATACCTGTTGATATTGATTACTATGGTGGAGGAGGTGGTGAAGAATAGTTGCACGCTTCTATATTAGGTAATTTTTTATCTGAGAGATAGGGTGGTATTAACGAAGGCGTGGATGAAAAGATGAACTGGGAGGATATTAAAAGATTCTTGACTGTGGATGGGAGAGTGTGTAGAGCGGAATGAGTGGTTGCAGTGTACCTTCAGAAACGGAAGAATTTGAATAATGTGGCATTTTTTGGTGCCTTGACTATTGTTCCAGTAGATCAGATGATTATGGGCCGGGTACTTAAGATCAGAGCTTTCTGGGACGATGGATTGGAGCTAGAAAAGAAAATTTAAATTGAGATCAACGTGAAAATTAAATGTATTCATCACCACTTTTAAGGCTTGTTTCCTAAAATTGTAAAGTAGAGGATGAATTCACAAAATACTTGTCTAGTTTTTTGCTACCCGAAGACTGCGTTTAGGAAGAAGGTACTGGAGATATTAAAAGCCTCATAATATATAGTAGTAGCAGATGTCCAATCAAAAATAACATAGGTAATATTATTTTAAATTAAAATACTAAGAGCAAAACCTTTTATACAAACAAACTAATATTTTGAAATCAAATATTCCTAACTAATCTTTATTTATATTGATATACTTGAAGGTATTTTCTATTAATTATACGTCAATTGAATGTTGTCGCATTTATGTTATATTTGAATTTCTGTAGGAATGTATGATGACAAATTATAATTGAAGATGAAAAAAAAGAAGAAGAAACCAAATAGTTATTTAAAACAAAATAAATAAATAACTCATAAAATTACCAAATATTTTTTTAGTGTTAAACATAAACAAAACAAACTAAAAATAAAAATAAAAACAATAAAATAGAAAATTATTCCAAATAGCCCCTTAGTGACTAATTATTAGCTAATAAGAGAGTTGCTGACAGGAATGCTAATGCCTTACAGAGGAGATTATAAGTCTCTCAAGTACAATGAAGCAAAACTCTCAAACATAAAGATGTTTTTTGGTGTAACGGTGAGTATGTCATTGAGAATTCTGAAGTTAAGTATGCTCATATTAAGGCACTTTTGTAATGATAGCCTTCCTACGAATTTCCACCCAGAGGGAAAAGTGGAAGACATCAAGCCAAAGCAATTAATATCTCCCTATATAAGAATTTGAATAATCTTGAAAGAAGAGAATCTTAACTGCTATAAATGATACTCGTGTTAATTGCTAGCATTAATGAGTGATCTTATAAGTTTGTGTTGAATTTCTACTATAATGATAAAAAAAATTAAGACACACGAATCGAGACTCTATGTCGTTACATCAAGTCACACAGATTGATACTTTGTACCATTAGATCAACGCACATGGATCAAGGCTAAATACCGTTAAATATGTCTATCTACAACCATCGATTACAATCCATGTGCTTTCCTATAGGATCACTAACTCTTAATGAATTTTTTCCTCCATTTTTTTGTTTATTCCTATTTTGTAATGATTCTGGGAGATGCATAACCCCCCACCCCCCCTTTATGCAAATAAGAGAATGAAAATTCTTGAGATTTTTTCTTATTACTTATTTTCTACATGATATTAGAGAGAGATTAATATGTTTCTTTCAATATTTTGTTTTCATTCACAGGGTTTCCATTTCCAATCTTTATTCTTAATCTCTAAGTCTTGAATTTCCAATTCCAACATTATCCTTCTTGTCAAATTCTTCTCTTTTAGATGATGTTTATGTACTTCGACTTCCTCTTAAAGGAATCAACCACAATTAATGGTGAAAATAACAACAAAGAAGAACTTCAAGTATTTTAATCACCTTATCGATTGAACGGGAAAAATTAACTTAAATGGTCTCAATATGAATATTTTTTCTAAAGGGAAAAGAAAAATCTAACACTATATGGATCTATTTCGGAGTCGAAGACCCAAGCTTTTACTTTGGGAAGAAACTGGTTTTATGATCATGACATAATTGTGGAATACCATGCTAAGATCAGTAGACCTTTTATGTTTCTATCACCCTCAAAAGATGTTTTAGGTGCAGTTAAACAAACATAATCAAAGGTGAAAGATTTTGCACTCATTTACAAAATCAAGACAAAACTTGTCACTACTAAACAAGAAAATCTTTCTTTCATTGAATACTTTAACACCAGGAAGGTTTACCGGAATCTCAAAATGTCCCGCTGTGAGAAGGCAGTGATCCTTACAAAATTCGTCGAGAAGGAGAGTATCTTTGAATTTTTGACAGGATTCAACAATGACTAACCAAATTCGATTCAAGTCTTAAATAGAAAAAAATCTTCCTTCCCTGAATGAAGTATTCCATCTCATTCGAGAAGAAAGAATGACGGTGATGGTCAATATTCCAGCTCTTAAGATATTTGTAATGACAACTTATGAATACCAATGGAAGGGATTTTCTCAAAGAACCTTCTACAAAAAAGGACAGCATCCTCCTTTTAAAGAAAATCTATTGTGCAATAACCACAAAAAAAGAACACACCAAGGACAAACGATGGAAACTTCACAAAAAATTCCAAGATCATGGAGGAAAAAAAAGCCATAAATAAAAAATGAACAAGCCTGCCTAGTGGAGTCAAAATGATTCAATTCAGAAGAGAATAATAAATTAAGGAATTTTCCCAATGCTTTAGAAAAACCAAGAGAATCTTGTTCACTTGCTCAAAAAGATAATTTTTCATTTTTATGCTCTTAGTGCCTCTAATAGTTATTAGCCTTCATGGAACCAAGATTCCAGTCCCACCGATCACATTACAAATCTAGCCAATAAAGTTCAAACTTACAAACCTTGTCCTAACAATAGGAAATAAAAGTTACAAATAAATCTTTGAAAACTATTGCAGGATAGGGAAACATCTTAATTTTACCTAAATTAACCCTCGGTAACGCATTACATGTCCAAAACATTGCAGTTAACATTTTATATATTCACAAATTAACCAAATACTAAAATTGCAAAATCATATTTTTTTTATTGATTATTCTGCTTTCTAGGATCTCACTACAAGGAATATGATTGGGAAACTACATAAAAGAATAGGATATGCTTTCTTGAAAATTGAGGTCAATTATCATACTTTTTCACCTAGAATACTATCAATAATATAAGGACCCATCATTATATATTAGAACATCATTCTTTTAGAAATGTTATGTATATTTTTTCTTCCATTTTCACAAAAACAACCATTAAAAACTTTTATTGTAAAACTTGTGAAATTCCTAAATATAGTGTGTTTACTTTCTTAAAAGTAACTCTATATCTTCTAGTAAATTTGTATTAATTCATTCTGATATCTGAGTACCCTATAAAATCTCAAATATCTCTGAGTCACTAATTTTGTTATGTTTATTGATGATTACACTCGAATAACATGAGTAAACTTAATTATATATAAATTCGATCTTAGATCTATACTTTATATATTCACTGTCATGATCACTGTCATGATAAAAATTAATTTAACTCTAAGATCATTTTTTTCATATTCAAAATGCTCGTAATCATCTTTTTGACCCGGCACTTCCCAACAACATGAAGTAGCAAAAAGAAAAAGCTGTCACATTTTGGAAATAATTAGGACACTTCTCCTACACAATCAAATACCAAACATTATTGAAGAGAAGTTGTTCTAACAGCTAATTATTTAATCAATTGAATACTCTCAAGGGTAACTGATTCAAAAAGTACATTAAATTATTTGATAAAATTCTTTCCTATGAACAACTTCTAAAAGATCTCTCTAAAAATTTTTTTAGATGCTTTGCTTATATTCACATCCATAAACAACATAGATGAAAATTTGACCTAAGAGCGCTCAAATGTTTATTTATTGGATATTCTGCCATACAAAAAGAATATAAATGTCATCATCCACTCACAAAAAGTTATTTACTTCGATGGATGTCACATTTGATGAAACTCATAGTTTTTTCACTCATACTCATCTTCTGGAAGAGAATTATAAACAACATAAAAGAAAATTTTCACTCATACGCAAATATTTATTTATCGGATATTTTACCTCACAAAAGGAATAAGAATGTCATCATCCACTCACAAAAAGTTATTCACTTCAATGGACGTCACATTTGATGAAACTCATAGTTCTTCCACTTATACTCATCTTTCAGAGGAGAATTCTCATCTTGATAAATTTGACAATATTTGTAATCTTGACATTTATATAATAGAAAATCCTTCAAATATAAATCTTATTCTCACTATCCCCCTTCAAGTTGATACAAGAAGAAACAAGCCTAATCAATGTCTCCAATAAGTTCAAGCCTCGACGTTACCATGAAATACACTCAACCTACCACTCATTTATATTTCATCTCTCAATGCAGCACATTTAATAAATTCTCTTCATCTGATTAAACCTTTCTAACCAATAATAGCACCAATCATATTTTCAATCCACAAATTTACTCGAGGCACTTGGAAATAAAAAATTAACTGAAGCTATAAGAGAGGAAATGAATGCATTAAAAAAAAAATCATACAAGAGAAACGCTAAATTACTAGTTAGACAAGAATACAAAATGATGCAAATGAATTTTCACATTGAAGTATAATGCAGATGGGAGCCTAGAAAGATATTAAACAAGAATAGTAGCAAAAGAATATACTCAAATCATATGGGATGGATTATTCTAGAACTTTTGTTCATGTTACAAAAATGAATACTACTTGCATTATAATATCCCTAACCAATTATAGGTGGCCTATTTAAAAATATGATATAAAAATGGTTTCTTCCATGGTGATGTCAAAGAAGAGATTTATATGAATCCACCATTAAAATTTGATATTTCTTTTAAAAAGGGTCAGGTATGCATGCTGAAAAAGGACTTATATGGACTAAAACAATTATCAAGAGTTTGTTTAACAACTTTGCATAGGCTATGAAAGAAGTTAGATGCAAACAAAATCAATGATACCACACTCTCTTCATAAAACACTCTCTTGATATTAAAATGTAAATCCTTGTTGTGTATGTTGATGATATGATTATTACAACAGATAACAATCAAGATAAAGAAACATTAGGGCATGACCATTGTGTCTACCGCTAAAAGGTCCCAACAGAAAGATAAATTGTTGGTGAGCATCGAGGCATAGTATTAGACTGCAATCTAAGAAATTCTCTTATGATACAATAATGCATTTCCAAGTTATCTTGAAGACTTGGGACATTTTTTAGTTTATTTGGGTTGATATCATCCTCTAAAACGAGATCCCCAAAAAGACCCATATGTCATTGGAATTTGTTTTACAAGCTAGGAGGCATTTTCAATCATCAAGGTTGGCATCACGCTCATGGTTGAGATCCCTAGATGCATTGTAGACTCAGCTCGTTACTTTTTATTAAATGAAGGACAAATATTTTAAAAGATTCCTACACATTCAAGTTAACATCAAGCCCAAAGCTGAGACTATTGAGCGCCCCGAACATTGAACTCCCTTCTTTAATTAGATAAAAGGTTAATCCTTTTGGGTAAATATCAAATTCAAGGATGAGATCATCTAGCCAAGAGAGTTGACATCATGCCTAACACCAATATCTCCCTCAATTTGGGTTGAAATTATGCACATGGTCGAGATCTCCAAATAACTCGGGTGACATCGTATTCTATATCAAGATCCCTGAGAAAATGTTCAAGTTATCAATGATAGAATTGTTTTCCATCAATGTGACTCTCCTGACATTCTTTCTCAATGTGACATTTCTTCGATCAGCTCTTGAGTTGAATGCGAGTCTCCTGATATTCCTTCTCAATCTAATTCCTTCGTTCACCTCTTGAGTTAGATATGTCCCCTAGTATTCTTTCCCAATGTGACAGATTTTTCATCGATCAGCTCTTGAGTTCGATGTGAATCCCCTGACATTCCTTATAGATCTGATTCCTCTATTTATCTCTTGGCTTAGATGTGAGTCTCTAGACTTTCTTGCCCGATGTGGAAGATATATTTTCCTGAGGTTAGGCATAATGTCCCCTCCATGTAGCCTTCCCTTGAATTTTCCACCTTAAGCTGCTTCTTTTCTCCTTTTTGTGGATTTAAGATGTTTCTTCTTATCCACAATTTCGTTCTAATCAATCTTTTCAACCTTCTTTAGGCTTCTGTTGCTTAAGATCCTCAACGGAATTGCCAAAAACTGAGGGCACCGAAAATTCAAGACCTCTTTCCAAGAAAACGTTTTGCATTTAATTTTGTTTGTTTGTTGAGAGAGCATTGAAGGGTCAAATTTTCTGAAGACAGATTGGATCGTAAATAAGACACTACCCAGAGATTTCGCCCTTATTTTGCGAGGACTTTTTGATCTGGGATTCGAGATTTCCCATAGGCGCGAATACCTATGGTTTGATAACAGGAAAGAACTTTAGATTAAAGTTAGTCATTAAGAATTAAAATTTGAGCATATAATAGCAACAGACACAAGATTTAAGTTATAAAATCATCACTTGAAGCTTAAAGCGGATTGTGAGGGATTGAAGACGAAGCACAATCAAGATCCCATGGTTTCGTCATCTTAGGTAGTCAACCCAACATGACAAAAGAATTCTTGTTAGTAACCATGGGTGGCGTCGTCCAAGAGAACCTTGTAGATTTGAGGTGAATCTTTGTCTAAGAGGATAAATTTAAGTCGACCTTAGCTGACAAAAGGATTTCTGTCAATCAATTGTACAATTATAATTCACAACTCAAATGATAAAAAGTTGTTGGGAAAAATACAGGTTGCGGTCGAAACCGTAATATCATGGTGTCATTTCGCGGCAGCCACCCAGACAGAGGACTCTAATAGTATTCTCTATTTTATGGTGTCATTTAGCGGTGAAACCACGAAGACAGGGGACTCGAGTCACATCCTTACTGGAATATGATTGTTTTGATTGTTAATATATTGATGCATTAACATTAGTTTTTTGTAAGTTGAAGTCGGTTAGAAATTTGTCAATCTCAACAAACTGTTGTGGAGTGTGGATGAGATTTTTTTTAAGTCTTTAGTGATTGATTTTTTGCTTAGATATTTATAAGATTGACCCCTCCCGTTGAAAACTTTTATCAACTCGGTTGTCATCGACAAATTAGATATTTTAAAGTTTTTTTTATATATGAAGGGGCAATTAATTTTGTCAGTTAAATCTTTTCAAAATATAAGTCATGTTGACTTTTGTCATTCTAAGGAGGATTAGACTAGTCAAGTGCTTTGGACATGTAAACTCTTATTTTAGGATTTGGACATTTATTGGAGCTTACTAGACTCGTCAACTTCTGTCCTTGAGAGGAGAATCGGACTAATGAGGTGAGACTTACAACCCTGCCCTATAGACAAGACGGCCCGATTAGCCCGCACAGCATTCTTGAACCTAGTATTTAAGTATTAACTTTATAACAAGAGTGGATTAGATTTACTTTAAGTATTTAGTGTTTGATTCTTAATTTGGATAATTTAATTGATTATTTTGAAAGTTTTCATTTAAAAGATTGACCCATTCAATTAAAATCTTCTATCAACTCGGTAATTATCGAAAAATTAAATATTTTACTTTTTTAGATATGAAGGGGGGTAATTAATTTTTTCAATTTAAGTTTTTCAAAATATAAGTCATGCCGACTCTTGTCCTGTTGAAGAAGATGATCGTACTGGTTTGGTAATTTGAACTTGTAAACTCTTATTTCAAAATTTTAACATTTATTGGGGCTTACTAGACTCGTCGACTCCAGTCCTTGTGGAGAGTGTGACTTACAACTCTGCCTCCTATAGACAATGCGGCCTGATAGCCCGTGCAGCAATATCAAACCTAGCATTTAAACATTGATATTTTGGTTGGAGCACATGCGGGCATTTATTATTTCTCATATTTGATTATCTCGAATAAATTTATAAGAGCATTACGGACTTGCATGAGTTTTAAATCATTAACTTAATATGGATTTTACAAAATATCTCTAAGTGAAACCCTTCTAAGTCTTAAAAGTGTGGGGTTATATTTCAAGATGATGAATTTATCTTATCAGATAACCAGGAAAGTTTATGAATTTTTAAGTTATTTGGAACATAAAATATTTACAAAAATAATATGATTTTAGACTAGACTTTAAATGCATAACTTTATTTTTGCTAGTAGGGGTTTTGCAAATTCTGTGGCGAATTTGACATATTAATTCTTCATTTCAGCATTTAAAAATGACATTCATGACTTACGTAGCCTCAATTTTTTTTAATATTTAATTTAAGCCCAAATTTGTAGAATTTAACATTCAATTTAAGTGCCCAAATGATATTTAAGTCATTTAAAAATTTAAAGAAAATCAAACTTTCAAATTCATTTGCGAGTATTGAAAATCTAAATTCAAATATTAGCATTATTAATATTGTTTAAAAATTCAATATTTTTTTTTGTCATTTTAGAAATTTACAAAGTCCAAATCTTAAATTATTAAATCTTAAACTCATTTAAGTAGCCTCTAAAACACTGTGTGATTGGTGAAGGATTATTGGCAATGTATAAGTTTACTAAAATTGACATCAATTCCTTAAGAGGACCAATTTGATTGTTCATATACATGTGAGAAAAATACAAACTACTATCTTTAGGTGGTTGGAGTTGGGAGGGTCAATTTTAAACTGTTGATTTGGTTGTGCAACAAAAAAAGATGTCTAATAAATCTAATAAAATTATAAAATAAATATATAAATACATATATACAAGCATGTTACATAATTTTAAACATGTAAAGTTGCTTATATTATTTAAAAATATGAAAAAAATATTACATAATAAATACATATATACATGCAAATTAGATAACTTTATACATATTAAGTAACTTATATTATTTTAAAATATGAAAAAAATAGTATAGGTAATAATAATAATTTATTTTTCATGATACAGTATGTATGTATGTATGTATGTATGTATGTATGTAATTATGTAATAAATACATATATACATGCATATTACATTTCTTTCTACATATTAACTAGCTTATATTATCTTAAAAATATGAAAAAATAGTATTTGTGTGTGTGTGAGCGCGCACATGCGTGCTTAATAAATTAAGCATTAACTATTACTATTGTGTGTACATGTATGTATGTATGTATCTATGTGTGTGTGTGGGTGAGGACGTGCACGTGTGTGTGTGTGTGTGAAACAAGGGGTAATTTCGAACACAAATACCATTATATAATCAATAGTTTAATAAAATAGGCTCAGCTAAGAAACTAAAAGATGCTGGAAGGTTTTGGATCTCAGATGCTCCTAAAAAGTAAATGAATCACAAAATAAATATGACTAGAACTGAATATGCCAACGGAATGCACACATATTAAGCTCGTAATTTGTTGGAGTATATATAATACAATTGCTGACACTTTGTAGGAAGAAGAAACAGTGTTTTTTATTTTTTTTTTCTTTTTTTTTTTAATAGTACTGATGGCGTGCACAGAAAATTCAAATAAAAAAAATTAAAATCTCAATATAACGAAACCAAAATCCAGAGTAAACCTATACAAATTTGAAAATGTAAAACACGACTGGAAGCATGCACAAACAGCCATTTAAGTGGCTTTGCTACCAAAAGGAACAAATAAAGACTCCTTACATTTGTCCAGTCAAATGATTTGCTCAGTGAAAGCTTCTTGAAGGCCAACTTACAGGCGTAAAACCTTAATGGAGTGCTCTTCAGTAGGGACACCTGGGAAAAAATATTTATAGCAGACTTATCATTAAATTATAATAACGTTTGAAAGATCTAAACTTATTTTGAAAAATAGCAAATATAGTTACAAACTGTGGTTTTAGAGTCGAAAACGACCCAACATTTAAATAGATCTTACCCCAGCATATGCTAATGCTCGGGGTAATTTACTGAGAATTCCGGTGCCTTCCGCATATACACTTGCATCAATCAAGATCAACCTCGTCACCTGCCAAGGAAAAAAAAATTGAGAAAAATACAAAGCACTTGAAATGCCAGATACAGATCATATCAGCAAAATAGATAAATTTTGGTCAGTAGATAAATGATATCAAAAGATACTCGACACTTTATGCAGCGAGAGATTTTAAACAAACGATGAAGCAAATGTAATGCAAGGATTGATAATTTACTGTTTCAGGATGATGCACTACAAAGTCAATGGCAACCGCAGCACCAAGGCTTGGACCTACTAATACCATTGGTCGCTGAATATGTGATCTCCAAAGCTAATAGGCAAAGAATTCAAATAGTTAGTATCTCAAGCTATGGAAGAAAAAAAGTCAAATGATACCGGAAAAAATATTTGAAGTCAAATGATACATTTGTACTATGTGTATCCAACTTTTTAAAATAATAGTTAAATCAGACACTTTTTAATCGTGCCAGTCATGTAGGAGCCGTGTCGGAGTTGTGTCTGTGTCCAATACAGACCCAACACTGCACGACACTTTAATTAGAGGTGTCCATGCATCATACTTGGTGATCATATCATCAATTTTGCAAAAAAAGAGCTATCCTAGGAGATGATGGAATAATATTTTTTTTTTCAATAAGTTTATGATTTGACAAATAATATCACCTCACATTTGTGAAATCTCACGATATATATTTGTAATTATGGCTTTTAATGTCCGATGTTTTGTTTCCACGACCTCATAGAACAAAATACTAATTGGTGGGGTCACTTTTTTCTTCTTTTTTCTCCTTCCCTCCTCTCTTCACCAATTCTTTTTGCTTTTTTTGCAGTAATTTTTGTTTAAATGAATGCAATGTCGAGAGCTCTGGCACATTGTGTTGAGGTTTTCATTAAATGATATTTGGATTTCTTTGTTTTATTCGCAATAAGCCGTTACAAGAAGAAAATGGAGATAGCAGAAACTTCATCCACCAATTCTCGTCTTTCTATTTAAAATCAAAAATCCAATGTACCAAATCTATCTTACTTTTATATCCAATCAGCCATTGCATACTTTGCATCACAATCGATTTAAGTTGTAGTGAGTTGCTCAAGGATGAAACGGTAAACAACTATTGCCTACTTTTCATCATAATTTGGTTAAATTGTGATGTGTCATTTAGAGGTGATATCCATGTACCTATACTTTTAAAGATGAAATTAACTATGATTTAACTATATGGAAAGTATGGAAATAACATAGAAGCTTAACAAATATTATTAAGAAACCCCGCAGAAATAATACCCAAGCACATATGAGCACAAAGAAAAACTAGCCTGACAATTTCAATTTCTGCATCTTACCAGAGTGCAATCAGTAGCTATCTATATGGCAAAATGATTGAAATACTAAGCACCAATGATGTCCACTGATTTATATATGAGAATATTATAATAAAGGGAAATTTACATACATAGCCCACCATTCGTGTGAATTTACATATCTCGATAATAGCATTATTTTTTATGTAATATTAAAGATTTAAGTACTATGTTTGTAAATATGAAAGTTTAGGTGTGAGATATGTAATTACAGAAGAATTGTGTAATGTGTGCAATGTATGCAAATGCCACCATAATAATAATACTCTCATGGAGGATTTCCATAGTTGCACTGCCATTCATTGTTAACAAAAAACATGAATGGAAGTTTATTAATTAGTAAATCAAAAAATTCAATAGTGTGGCGAATGTTTAAAGTTTTCCCGAAATGCAGCATAAAAGACAGACAATTACAATCACACTATACATGTATGTATGTGTGTGAATAAGTGCGTGCAGGTTTGTGTGCGTGTGTGTGGCGAGCCATTCAAGTTTTCTCAAAATTCAACACAAAAGATAGACAATTACAATTACACTATAAATGTATGTACATAAATGCAGCACAAATAACAGACAATTACAATTACACTATACATGTATGTACGCACATGTGTGTGTCCGTATGCATGCATGCATGCAAGCAAGCAAATTTCAAAATGACACGCTAAAAGTGCAGAGTTACCTGATAAAGATGTTCGCGCTTGGCAGCAACACCAGATGATGGAAGCTTTTCTATGAAGCCCCAAACAAAAAATTTAATGTCAGCCAGTTGGAAGTATAAAAAAGGTTGAATACAACATTTTCTAATAGTCCAATTGAACGAGCAATAAGAAACATATAAAATCAGGAAAAACATTACTCAAATCAGAAAAACCCCATCCAAGAATGTCCACAGCCCATGTCTCGAGTCCAGCATCCTCGAGCAATGGATATGCATATCTCCATTCTAAACACGAACTGCATAACTACTTTAGTTGAACTTTGGATCACATTGTGAAGACCTCCAATAATTTCATGAAAACTATGAAGGCTCACAACACATAAAAATTAGATGCAAGAGAGTGGTAAAAATATCTCTGAACTTGCTGCTGTAATGGTAACTACTGTAAAAGGAAAATTTAGCTAACTCCAGGGAAGCATGTTGCAGCAGAGGGTATCAAATCAATTTGACATTCTGAGTGGCTAACGTATGGCCAACAGAATAGTTTAATTATGGTAAAATAGACTTTGTGAAACCTAGAATTGATGTATGTTATACTGAAGTAACTATTTATGGCTGGTCAACAGAAAAATTTAATCATGGAAAAAGGTTAATGCAACAACTGGTAATGACTTCCATTAAAGTACTTGGGGCTCGTTTGGTTTCTTGTAGATAAAAGCCACCGTTTAAAAATTATTAATTGCATTCTAACTTCTTTTGCATGTGAAATTGAAATCAACATATTTAAAGGGTTTATAAGTTATTTGTAGATTTTAAAACCAACATTGATTTATAATCTCATATAACCAAATGATTGCTCTAGTGAATAAATCAATTGTTTGCATATGAGGTAGACATGTATTAATGTTGGACCATATTTTCAATGCAAGAATGTTCACATTATTGTTAAAAGAAGTTGGTATACCTGTCAAAACTATGGAGGAGAACAAGTGGTTCTGATTTATTCTGCTCTATCGGCTTCACACAGCTACTCATGATAGAACTTTTTGAGAAACTGAACTGAAAATTGCAATTTTAGTTACAAAAAACTTGGAGTTGGATAAGATGATGAAGTATGCTTTTATGTAAGCAAATAGAAAGCATCTCTTACACATCACTAACGATTAATTTTAAGGGTATCTTTCCAGTTGGCGATACAAATGATAATTTACTTCGTTATTGCAGTATTAAGTAATGGCATGCCACAAATATTTTAAAGAAAAAATAGACCAAAATGCTGATCTGGCAAAACCTGTAAGGACCAAGAAAGAGGATTTGGAAGATAATGGACTAGTGCAAATACCAAGGTAAACTTGAGACCAAACTATTAATACTAGGGATTTTTGTAAGAAAAAAAATGAATAAATATATTAATTGAAATAATGCCTTAAAAGACTTGTGCCCCCCACTAGTTTATCTCCCCATTCTGCTAAAAAATTGGCCCCAATCATACAAAATCTTATTGATTACTCATTCTTAGCCTGAAAAAAACTCTATTCAACAGTGTAGCAATAATGTTTGTTATTCAAATTCGAACTTCTTAAAAAAAATAGCCTTGGAAGATAAATAGAAAAGAGTATTATTGTAAACTGCCCACTGTTGCAGATGTTTTCGCTGTTCCTTGGCACATATGTTTAATTGGAAATTATATCAACTTGTTATCTTCAAAACCAACTAGACTTCAAATCAAAAATTATCCAGAATGACACTAATTTATAGTCTAAAAAATAAACAACAGGCAAGAACTGATGGAAAATTTATAAACTAAACCATGGACATTTGACTAATCAACCCTAACAGAATAGCAAAATATATCAAGGGGCTAGAAAATTACTGAATAAAAGCATACATTATGACAACTAAATTGTCTGCAACTTTTTTGAGTTATGACATTATCGTATATATTTTGCTTAAAACGGAAATCGGAGCAGTCATAGAAATGATCACAGACGCAAAATTCATTTATCAACTAAGGTAGGAGATTTCATCAAAATTAGAAATGCTAATTCGAAGAATTAGATAATCCTAAGAAATGGTTGGAATAGATCATATTCTATATGGTATAAAATAGATGTGACCTTGGCTCCAACTTCTAAATGGTATGTGATGATGTTAATATGAATTTAATGTTATCCTAATTAAAAAAAAAAATCAATAGTTTATAGAATTAAAGAGGACCCAAAAAAATGGAAATGATGTAAACATGAAAACATATTTTTAGGGGTTTTACATACATATCACACAATTCTTATATATTTACAAGTCTAAAATTTAAACTTTCAAATTTACATGCATACAGCTAAAATCATTAACATCACATCAAAATACCGATCTTACTAACTTTACAAAAGTGAAAACCTTTTATACATAAATTTATAGCACTAAAGTGTTATCAAACTTTAGGTGTTTAAAATAAAAGTACAAAAGAATTGTGCGATATGTAGGCAAAATTCCCTATTTTTATAATATAGAGTGAGTTGAGGATGCAAAAATTAATCCCTCCTCCGAATTTGATCGAGTGGAAAGCCTCTAGCAATATATTTGCCCTTTTAACAACTTAAATAAGAAATGAGGCAACAATAACTTTTTACTCACTAATTGCAGTTAGTTTTACATAATTTACAACTTATCCGCTACTAATCATAATGTTATAATTACTAAATGACTAAAAATTATTAATGGCTCATAGTAATAACAAAATAGCAACTTAGACTTTATGAGACTAATCAAAATTATTTATTATATAACACTTGGCAAGCCACCACCAGTAAACACCAATTACAAACTAGCTATAAATAATGATTTTTTAAGCACTTGTCAGCATCAAATATTATATCTTATTTTAACAAAATCATGATATCTAGAATGATCTTCGACAATTTGATTTTTTTTATAGTCATTTATTTCATCTGCTAAATAGCTTTTTTAACAACTTATATAATAAATAAGGTAATAAAAACTTTTTTCTCACTGCTTGCAGTTAGTTTTCCATAATTTACAACTTATCTGCTACTAATCATAATGTTATAATTACTAAATGACATTAAACATTATTACATGGCTCGTAGTATTAACAAAATAGCAACTTGGACTCTATGAGACTAACCAAAATAAATTATCATATAACAGCTGGCAAGCCACTAGTAGACACCAATTACAAACTAGCAATCATAATACTGTTTTTTAAAGCACTTGTCAGTATCGAATATTATCTTATTTGAACAATAGCATGTTATCTAGAATTATTTTCGGCAATTTGAATAATTTTTTAGTCATTTATTTCATCTGCTAAATAGCCTGACATCCAAACCTGGTTAGATTTGACCATGAATGTCATTTATGAAATGGGGCATTTACAATAGCACACAATTCTTATGTATTTACATGACCAACACCTAAACATTCATATTTACATGCATACCACTCAAATCTTTAACATCAAATAAAAAATGCCACTGTAATTACCTTTTTAAAAGTGAAATACACCTTTCCATGCATAGGTTTGTGATACCAAGGTGTTATAAGTGTAAATATCAAACTTTGAGTGTAAGATATGTACATACATAAGAATTGAGTGGTATGCAAGTAAATTTCCCTTAATTGGTAATCAACTATATCTGCAAAAATCAAACAACTGGCATCTATTAAGACAAAGCGTATCACAATGAACCAAACAACACTTTAGTCAATTAGGCGCTAATTGCCTCTACAATAGGAGCTAATTAAAACTAAATTAGTAGGACATCAAAGTAGATAAATAATAGAGTAAAACATTGATTTATGAAAGTTTTATTGTTAATGTATCGATGTAGGCTTTTGGTTCGATTTATTTTTTAACCGGTCTAGCTCATTTTGCTTTTAGTCAAGTGTGGGTTTATTACTTTGTATATATAAAAAGGACTATCTATGAATTCATTTTTGGAAGTGCTTTAACTAAGGTTATCAAAAAAGCTTGTTGTTCGAGAAAAACTCATGTCCGACTCGTTAAGTAACTCGTATTCGGCTCGTTCGTTAAGTAAAAAAAGCGAACACGAATAATTTTTTTAAGCTCAAATTATAAACGAGTCAAATACGAACAACTCTTTGTTCGCTGTGTTCGACACATTTTACCTAGAAATAAAAAAAATAATATAATTATTTATATAATAATATATTATATATATTTATATCTAAGTTTAAATCATAACATCTCGTGTGGCAATGTGATTATGTGTCTTCTTTTGCAAAGATTTGTTCCAGGTTCGAATCCAACACTTTACATCTATTTTTTTCAATTAATTTTAGCGAGTCAATTTCGAGCCGAACATAAACACACTATTCATGAGCTAATTTCGAACACAAGCTAATTTTGAACATGAGCAATTTCGAACGAGCCAAACACGAGTCAAGCTTGAGCTCGCTTAAGCTTGGCTCGTTGACAGCCCTAGCTCTAATACATAATTTAATTCATTCTTTCCATTCTTCTTCTCTGCATTCTTATGTTTTCATGGTATCAAAGTTGTCTGCTTCTTAACAATTTTCTTTCACTCTTGATCTACTTCTTGGTGAATTCTTCTTTTTGTTCTGCTTCGCATCTTCAGCGTATGCCTCATCTTCTCACTTGTGCTAGCATGTTGTCATATTGGCGTGTTCTTTTGCAGAAGCTACAGGTGGTTCTCTTCTGTTTCGTTTCTTCTCATCCACTGTTACTGATTTGTGCATTCAAAATTTGCTTCTGTCCTACTCTTTTTTGTTGTTCCTCCGAGGAAACTTACCTCTATTTTCCCTCAATTTTCCCTCTATTCTTTCATGCTTTTGATGTTTGCCATCAAGGACTGCTTATTTCTTTCATGAGCACTCATTCTAACTCTTCCATGAATACTGTTGTGACATATGTACTTCCTGACGAAGTATGGATCTTCCCACAGACGGCGCCAATTGTTGTGCGATATGTACTTCCTGGCATAAAATTGAGACACCACAGACGGCGCCAATTGTTGTGAGATATGTACTTCCTGGCATATAAATGAGACGAAAAAAAATACAAATCAAACAAGGTGTTTACGTGGTTCGATCCAACTGGATCTACGTCCACGGAAGGGAATCAATCAAATAGTTCACTAAGACTCCAACTGGATCTACGTCCACGGAAGGGAATCAATCAAATAGTTCACTAAGGCAAAATAAATGGAGAATACATAGTTTATACATAGAGATGAGCCCTCATCTTCCTTCTATGGCCTCGCTCTCAAGCGACACCTTGATACAAGGCCTCAAGATGTTCTCCTCCTCTCTAGCTCTCTAGCTATTCTCTCCTCTTTTCGGGTAGCTTAAGATCTCTTCCCTTGCTCCTCCTTCGTGATAANAACCAAATGATTGCTCTAGTGAATAAATCAATTGTTTGCATATGAGGTAGACATGTATTAATGTTGGACCATATTTTCAATGCAAGAATGTTCACATTATTGTTAAAAGAAGTTGGTATACCTGTCAAAACTATGGAGGAGAACAACTGGTTCTGATTTATTCTGCTCTATCGGCTTCACACAGCTACTCATGATAGAACTTTTTGAGAAACTGAACTGAAAATTGCAATTTTAGTTACAAAAAACTTGGAGTAGGATAAGATGATGAAGTGTGCTTTTATGTAAGCAAAGAGAAAGCATCTCTTACACATCACTAACGATTAATTTTTAGGGTATCTTTCCAGTTGGCGATACAAATGATAATTTACTTCGTTATTGCAGTATGAAGTAATGGCATGCCACAAATATTTTAAAGAAAAAATAGACCAAAATGCTGATCTGGCAAAACCTGTAAGGACCAAGAAAGAGGATTTGGAAGATAATGGACTAGTGCAAATACCAAGGTAAACTTGAGACCAAACTATTAATACTAGGGATTTTTGTAAGAAAAAAAATGAATAAATATATTAATTGAAATAATGCCTTAAAAGACTTGTGCCCCCCACTAGTTTNGGTAGGTGAGCGGTAGGTGACATGTGGTAGGTGAGCGGTACCACATTACAAAAGTGCCCTTTTACCTTAGTTCAATAATTGGGGGTCAAAATAACAATTCTCCACCATGACCCTCAATTGAGAAGTTTTGAAGTAAAGATTCCCTCCACCTGGCCCCTGAGGGGCCTTCAGCCCTTGCTTGAGTTTGCTAATGCCCTTTTAATGCCTTGTTGTCCAAGAAATTTTTACCAAATTTCTTACGTTCTCCCGTGAACTCCACTGCCTTCGCCAACCGAACGGAGAGCTCCGATCCCTTCTGGTAGAGATCACACCTTTTCACTGGAGAAAACTTCCTGTTCTGTGCTCGCGCCTCCTTTCCGCAGGCACTCCTCTGCGTCCAACAGAACAAATCAGGAATTCCTCCTCTTCCNTGTTTTGTGCTCGTGCCTCCTTCCCGCAGGCACTCCTCTGAGTCCAATGGAATAAATCAGGAATTCCCCCTCTGCCTCTCGCACGAAAATAACTGCCTCTCCAGAGCCGTCGCGCCTCGCCAAACTGCTCAGGTCCTCCTGCTTCGCGAACANTCCCCGAACCCTTCTCTGCGCGATCTCCACCTCTTCCCTCTGGCCGAGCTGCTCGCAAGACCGAACTCCTACTCCGAAATCCTCTGCTGGAAGCTCTGTCGCAAATTTTCGGCCCTGGCTCGCGAACTGTTCCTCCTCCGTCTCGTCGAACCGCACAACCTGCGGTGTGAATCGAGTCGATCAAAGCTTGCACTGCTCACCAAATCTATCGCAATTCGGCTGCCTGCGATGCGATCTGCTTGCTCCTCTGTTCGTGAATGCCGAACTCTTATTTTTCGTCGCTCGCCGCGAACACCTTTACGCGAACACCTCTAGCCAAGAAATATAGATCTTCCCACAGACGGCGCCAATTGTTGTGAGATATGTACTTCCTGGCATAGAAACGAGACGAAAAAGAACACAAACAAACACAGATCGTTTACGTGGTTCGATCCAACTGGATCTACGTCCACGGGAGGGAATCAATCAAATAGTTCACTAAGACAAAAGAAATGCAGAATACATAGCTTATACATAGAGATGAGCCCTCATCTTCCTTCTATGGCCTCCCTCTACGTCCACGGGAGGGAATCAATCAAATAGTTCACTAAGACAAAAGAAATGCAGAATACATAGCTTATACATAGAGATGAGTCCTCATCTTCCTTCTATGGCCTCCCTATACTGTGATGGATACCAATTCCTACAATTCACTTCCTACTGATCGCCCAATTCCTATCCAACTAAAATTTCTGTTAGGTAATATAAAAAATGTTGTCTCTGCGGCCCTTACCGATGACAATTATCCCATATGAAAGGCATAAGTGCTGAAATTATTTCGTGTCAATGGATCTGAAGGATTTCTTGATGGTTCTTGTTGTTGTCCTCATAAATTCATCAAAGAATTCTCAGGAAATACTATTCCTAATCCTTATTATAGCAAATGGATTTTTGTGGATCAAAATCTTACTGTTGTCGGCTACTTTGTTGTTTCAGCATCCATCTCACTTTATCTTCTTAATGAAGAAAACTATACTGAAAAATGGAACACAGTTGAACGGAGACTTCAGTCCTCAAATCGATCTTGTAGTCTACAACTTAAAAACGAACTTCATAATATCTCAAAAGGTGATAGAACCATGACTAAATACATTTCCAACATCAAAGATAGAGTTAATATTCTTGCCACGGCGGGAGTAATTCTTGATGCTAAAGATATAATACTCTATATTCTTAATGGTCTACGAACCAAGTATCATGCCTTCAAGACTTCAACCAATTAGCTTGGATGATCTAAATACCATCCTATGCGGCGAGGAACTTACTCTAGCTCAAGAAGCTCTCAAAGATGTTGAACCTCACAACATCACCGCTTTGGCGGCAACCTATCACTGCAGGAACAAAAGTCAATCCACTTCCTATCTCAACCAAAATCAGCAAAATGGTGGCCTTTCAAAGAACCAGTTTAGTTCCTCGAAATCAAATGGTGTTTGGAACCCTACCAATACCGCAAGAAGAACATGACTTGTCAAATATGTAGCAAAATTGGGCACTTTGCATTTCAATGTTGGCACACGCATGATCATATCTACCAGCCCACTACTGCCCTTATTTCAAAATTATATGTCCCATACAGACTAGTAGTGGATCTTGGACAGCGGTGCTACTCAAAACCTTACAGCCAATGCACATCAACTTCACAATGTCCAAGACTATAAAGGTGACAACTCTATATCTATGGGTAATGGACAACAGCTCCCTGTCGCTCACATTGGCCAAGGGCTCATTTCTACTCCAAAGCCTAAGCTTTTACTTTCAAATATATATCATGTACCTTACTTAGCTTACAATCTACTTTCGGTTCAGAAGTTAACAACACAAAACTCTTTCATTATTACTTTTACTACTAACCACTGCGCAATTAAGGATGTGCAGACCAACCAAATTCTCCTTGAAGAACCTTACATTCAAAGGTTGCACCAATTCAATCCAACTGAGTTCAACCCGCCTTCAGATCTTGCTCTCGGTTCAGTATGTCCCAGAACTTTGGCATAGACGACTTGGGCATCCCCACAACCATATTCAACAAGTTTTAGCTTCTACTTTACAGCTTGTTAGCCCCAAAACCTGTTGTACTTCATGCAATGTGTCCAGCAGTAGAAAATTACCTTTTTTTTCCAAATCCCATGCCAGGGCTGCGCCTAAATACTATGTCTTTTTTGTTGATAATTTTTCAAGCTTTACTTAGGTATACTTGCTTATACATAAAAATGACACTTTCACTAAATTTCAAAAATTTAAATGTCTTGTTGAAAATAAACTAAATTCTTTTATAAAAATCCTTATAATTGATTGTGGAGTTGATACTGTGACTCTAACTTTAGTAATTATCTAGCTCGGTTTGGCATTCACCATCAATATACATGTTTGTACACTCCCAAACAGAATGACATTGTTGAATGAAATCATAGAAATCTTACGAAAACAATTAGCACCCTCTACATGATGCTTATTCACCTACTCATCTATGAGAAGATATTCTTCTCACTGCTTGTTATCTTATCAATCTCCTACCCACCAAAAGTCTTCAATATAAAACCCCAAAGGAAACTTTATTTCCCAAACAACCAACTTATCACCACCTAAAAATATTTAGTTATCAATGTTTTCGTGGCTCAAGCCCTATCTCAAACACAAAATTAAACCCTTATCTAAAAAATGCATGTTTCTCAGCTATGCCCCTGTCCAAAAAGGTTACAAATGTTTAGATATGTCAGCAAATAAAATATATGTTTCTCATCATGTCATATTCAATGAATGTATTTTTTCCTTATCAACGACAAATAACTTATGCCACATATCATAATCCACATTACCCATTCATTCCCCTACTCATATTGGTCCCTTCCATAGCCATTTTGTCGACTTCTCCCTCTCACCATTACTCCAACCAACCTGCACCTATTTCTGTCATTACAAAACTACACAACCCGTCAATCCATGATTATTTCCCCACCGAAATCCATTCTCAATCTTACTCATCAAACAACAAATGATCCCACAACTTACACTATGGTTGTTAAACATGAACATTGGTGAAAAGTTGTGTTCTCTGAATTTCAAGCAAGGGACATGGGAATTAGTACCTCCCAAACCCCACTATAATATCCTTGGTAGGAGGTGGACCTTCAATAAAGCCTACTTATTCCACTGAAGGTCCGTGGTGGCCAATTATTCATATATATATTTCATATCGCTAATCTTCCTATTGTGATATAGGCACATAATTATCAAGACATGTGATAGTGTTAGATGGATGTTATTATTCTTTGGGAGCCAAATTACGATAAGGTTCAAATATATCTGCGTCAATCAAAAAATGGATATGGATTGCTTAAGCTCATTTATTAATCCTAAGTTAGGTAAGACAAGGCGTTGGCTTTGTTTAATTTGGATATTCCCTCACCCGGAAGTCATAGTTTTCCTATAAGGAGTAATCTTTTTATCTACATTTGGGCTTGGAATGTTTTTTGCATTGGGCTCGTAACTCTCCAATAAGGAATAGCTTGACCCTCAAAGCAAACATAAGATTGTCCTTCTCCTGGGACC
The DNA here is from genome assembly GCA_002079205.1 of Phalaenopsis hybrid cultivar. NCBI lineage: Eukaryota > Viridiplantae > Streptophyta > Magnoliopsida > Asparagales > Orchidaceae > Phalaenopsis > Phalaenopsis hybrid cultivar. The sequence goes on along the minus strand of JXCR01114274.1, from coordinate 44,930 downwards.
TTAGCCTTTCTAAGTTTCTCGACATACAAGCAACTCATGTCTTTCATCCTCATTACTGAAGCATAACCTATTTTAGTTGTCACTCAAGTACTCTACAATGTACTTGGGGGAAATACCGAGGCACTGAATGTGGCCAAATAATGCTCATCCTTCCAGTTCCACGTTTGCTTACCCCCTTCATTCCTTACTCCCTGAATTGTCTTATTCGAAAGATTCATAGTAATAACACGCAAACCTGCGACTATTACTTATAGAAACCCGCATCCATTCTCATCAGTCGGGTCGTGGAAAAGCCCACGGTGGAAGCCCCCAGCGCAACGTTTTCGATAGACCAATCTTAACATTACATTTTGATCTTAGCAAACACGATATAGAGCGTACAGGCAAAACACGAATCTTCAAGAAATTACTTTATTTTGTACACACGATAGGATCTAGTCGCATATCATTGCATATCTTATGTGTCTATGTTGAATTCTTTTAAGATGCAAGGCAAGGTTCAGATTATCCATAGGAACATACAATTAGAGAGAGATCGGAGTTGAGAGGGTAAAATAAGAAGATGGAGATGTTTTCTAAGCCTGAACTCTAATTTTACAAGGGTATTCCTCAACGAAGGAAATGAACTAGTCCCTTCAATCAAAAATGAAAAAGACAGTCATAGACGTAAACAGAGACACAAAGTGAGTGAGATCTCCCCCTTCAATACAAAAAGAAGAAAGAATATAGAAATATGATCCATATGGTGCGAAATTTTTCTGCGGCGACTTGTTAAAAAAATTGTGACGTTGACATCAGACGGCTCGTAATTGATGATGGAGCGTATGTAATTGTTTTAATGCTGATCCTTACTTCGACTATTTGTGAATCCAGAGATTCGCTGGCTAGAGCGAATCCATGAAGTGTATCTGACATGCATCTTAGCTACTGGGAAAATGATAATCCGTTGGGTTGATTCAACAAGTCAGTAGGTCAAGTCAGTCAGCCAAGTCAATCCCATTGGCGGTCTTGATGGGCATGGTGTGATGTATAATGGGTCTAGATGTAGGGCCTTGAATTGCATGATTCAACAAGTCAGTTTGTCAAGCCAATAAAGCCTACTTATTCCATTGAAGGTCCATGGCGGCCAATTATTTGTAAATATGCATTGCATATTGCTAATCTTAACCTATTATGATATAGGCACATAATTACCAAGACATGTGATAGTGTTCGGCAGGCGTTAGTATTCTTTGGGAGCCAGACCGTGATAAGAATCAAATATATATGAGGCAATCAAAAAATGGTTATAGATTGCTTAAGCTCATGTATTAATCCTAAGTTAGGCAAGACAAGGCATTGCCTTTGTTTAATTTGGATCTTGCCTCACCCGAAAGTCGTAGTTCTCCTACAGGAGTAGTCTTTTTTATCTGCAGCTATGCTTGAAAGTTGTTCGCATTGGGGTCGTAACTCTCCTATAAGGAATAGCCTGAGCCTCGGAGCAGACATAAGATTGTTCTTCTCCTAGGGACCTTAGCCTTTCCAGCAGGAGAAATCGTGCCAACCGGCATACTTTATTGTGTAAAGTCTTCTAGCCCATTTCGTGCTACTAAGCCGAAAAAACCTATGAGAAGATGAACATAGATGGATTTTTTATGATTCCAAAGGATGGCACTTGGTCAGATGGGTCTGACCTTCCTTTGTAAGATTTCAAAGAGAGAATCTTAAACTTTCGTGAAGCTTAAGCCTCACCAATCTCTCTTGAAAATTTGTTCTCTAATAGTTTTTGTCTTCTTCTCCTTCTCCTTGCTCCTTCATCTGAGAACCCTGGATCATTTATGCCTTCTTAGTCCAATCCTGGGCTAAAAACTCTGCATGGCCCTGCCCATGGTGGCTCCCGTTAGGATAATTTTTGCCAAATATGTAACAAAGTTGGGCACTTTGCATTTCGATGTTGGCACAAGCATGATCATAACTATCCTTATTTCATATCCTACATCCCATATAGACCAGAAGTGGGTCTTGGACAATGGTGTTATTCAACACCTTACGACTAACGTACATCAGCTTCACAATGTCCAAGACTATAAAGGTAACAACTCTATATCTGTGGGTAATGGACAATAGCACCCTATCGTTCACATTGGCCAAGGGCTCCTTTCTACTCCCACTCGCAAGTTTTACTTTCAAATATTCATAATGTACCTAACTTAGCTTACAATTTACTTTCGATTCATAAGTTAACTACCAAAAAATTTTGAATTATTACTTTTACCACTGACTGCTACTCAATTAAGGATGTGCAGACCAAAAATGTTCTCCTTGAAGAGCCTTAAATTCAAGGTTTGCACCCAATTTAACTACTTCCAACCGAGTCCAATACTCCTTTAGATCTTGCTCTCATATCAGTTTAGCATGTCCCATAACTTTGGCAAAGACGACTTGGGCATCCCCACAACCATATTCAACAAGTTTTAGCTTCTACTTTACAGCATGTTAGCCCCAAACCTGTTGTACTTTATGTGTCCAAGGGTAGAAAATTACCTTTTGCCAAATCCCATACTAGGGCTACGACACCCTTACAAATTATTCCCTCCGATGTATGGGGTTCTTCTCCCACCACCTCTTATCAGAATTATAAATACTATGTCATTTTTGTTGATAATTTTTCACGCTTTACTTGAAAATACCTGCTTATACAAAAAAAATGACACTTACACTAAATTTCAAGAATTTAAATGCCTTACTGAAAATCAACTAAATTCTTCTATAGAAACCTCAGAATTGATGGTGGAGGTGAATAATGTGACTCTAACTTTAATAATTATCTAACTCAAGTTTGGCATTCACCATCAATATATATGTCCGTACACTCCCGAACAGAATGACATCGTTGAACGAAAGCATGGACATCTTATTAAAACGGTTTGCAGCCTCTGCATGATGCTTATTTACTTACTCATCTATGAGCAGATACTCTTCTCACTGCTTGTTATCATATTAATCATCTACCAAGCAAAAGGCTTCAATATATATCCCCATATGAAACTTTATTTCGCAAACAACCAGCTTAGCACCACCAATAAACATTTGGTTTTCAATGTTTTTGTGGCTCAAGCCCTTTCTCAATCACAAAATTAAACCCTTATCTAAAAAATGCAAGTTTCTCAGCTATGCCTTGCTCCAAAATGGTTACAAATGTTTAGATATGACCACAAATAAAATCTATGTTTCTCATCATGTCATATTCAATGAATGCATTTTTCCTTATCGGCGACAAATAGCTTATGCCTCATATCAGAATCCACATGCCTCATCCATTCCCCCATTCTTATTGGTCCCTTCGATAGCTATTTTGCCAACTTCTCCCTCTCACCATCACTCCAATCGACCTGCTCCTATCTCTGTCATTACATAACCGCACAACCTGTCAATCTAGGATTCTTTCCCTACCAAACTCTAGTTACATCATGTCCTTAACAGCTCTACCGTTCCCCTATCTACCGAATTGTACTCACAGATACAGAGTGACTCTCCATCTACTCCTTTACCTCTTCCTCTATCACATTCTATGATTACTCGAAGTAAAACTGGCAGCCTTAAACCTTGCCAAATTCTCAATCTTACTCATCAAACAACTAATGATCCCACAACTTATATTATGGCAGTTAAACATGAATATTGGTAAAAAGTTGTGTCCTCTGAATTTCAAGCCTTACATAATTAAGGGCCAAGGAAATTGATACCTCTCAACTCCCACTATAATATCCTTGGTTGCAGGTGAACCTTCAAAACCAAACTTAACTCAAGACGGGACAATGGATTGGTACAAGGTATGACTTGTGGCTCAAGGGTTCAAACAATAAGAATGCAAAAAAAAAATTTTAAACATTCAGATTGGTTGCCAAAATTTCTACAATTCGTGTCTTTCTCACCATTGTCACTACCTACAAGTGGAACATTCTTCAACTTGATGTTTCCAATGTCTTTCTTCATGGTGCTCTACATCAGAATGTCTATATGTAACAACCTCAAGAGTTTCTTGATCAACTTCATCTCACTTATGTTTGTAAACTCAAAAAGGCTATTTAAGGACTTAAGAAGGCACCTCATCAATGGAATTACAATTTCACAACATAACTTCAATCTCTTCACGTTCATGTCAGCTCTGCAGATCTGTCTTTATATGGCTACCACTCCAACACCGCTCATATTTATATTCTCATATATGTGGATGATATCTTCCTCACTGGAAATGATTCTCATACAATCGATACTATTCTTCAAAGCTTAGACAACAAATTTAAAATGAAGAACCTCGGCTCCATTTCTAAGTTTCCCGACATACAAGCAACTCATGCTTCATATGGTCAACATCTAAATCAAGCAACTTATGCACAACAAATTCTTCATACCTCAAAAATGGAAAATTTTAAACCTGTGTAAAATCCAAGCAATAATATGAAGTCTTCTGATCTCTTTGATCATACTTTATTTTATGATACTTCTTTTTAATCGCAAACTAATTGATTATTTACAGTATCTGACTTTCATGCGACCAGATATAGCTTATGCCGTCAGCAACTCTAGTCAAACTATGCAACAACCAGCTCAAAACATTGTTCAGCAGTAGAAGTGAATCCTTCGATATCTCCAAGGTACTATCCATCTTGGATTACTTATCATCCCTGGATCTTTACAACTCACTGTCTTCGTCGATGTTGATTAGGCTGGTGATCCTACATATAGTAAATCAACTACCGAATTCTATATCTTCCTTGGATCTACACATGCCACTTAGACAGTTAAAAAACAAGCAATCATTACTAGGTCCTTAATTGAATTTGAATATCCAGTTCTAGCTACCGCTGAAACTGAGAATGGCTACATCGTTTACTTCAAGATTTTCAAATCTTATCGCTCATACATTTCTCTACAGTGACAATACCTCAGCTATAGCACTAGTAAATAATCTTGTTTTTCACGCCCGCACTAAGCATATAGAGATCGATTGTCACTATATCAGAAAATGCATCACAAATAAAACTCTTACGGTTCATCATATCAGCACAATCGATCAACTTGCATATCTCTTTACCAAACTCAAGGTTCAAGTTTCTTCGAAGTAAATTGACTCTCTCTGTGACAAAGATCATCAATTTGAAGAAGGATGTTAATGTACAGTTGTAGGCTTTTGATTTGTTTTATTTTTAAACCGGTCTAGTTCATTTTACTTTTAGTCAAGTGTGGGTTTATTGCTTCCTATCTATAATAGGACTACCTATGTATTCATTTTTGGTAGTGCTCTAATATAGAATTTTTTTCATTCTTTCCATTATTCTTCTATGCATTCTTATGTTTTCAATTATCCCCATTAGCTCACAATGAATGCACAAACTTCGAATAATAGTAATCAAGCCAACCAGTTAGAACAGCAGAAAAACAAGGATGACTCGTCCGCGTAATAACCCACTCATTAACATAGGATTTCTTCCACAAAAAGGACAAGGGGCCTTCTACATGTCTTACGTCCCCATTATTGAAGCATAACCTAGTCTCGCTGTCGCTAAAGCAGCTCTACAACGTGCTAGGGGAAATTACCGAGGCACTGAAAGTGGCCAAATGATGCTCATCTTTCATTCGCAAGCAGTTCCCCGTTTGCTTTCCTCCCTTCACTCCTTACTACCTGAATCGTCTTCTTCAAAAGATCCACAGTAAGAACACGCAAACCTGCGACCATTACTTTGAGAACCCCGCATCCGTTCTCGTTGGCCGGGCCGCGTGGGAAGTCCTCTGCGTAACCCTTTCGATCGACCAATCTTACAATTACATTTAGATCTCAGCAAACACGATATACTGCCTACAGGCAAAACACGAATCTTAAAGAAATTACTGGCTTCTGTACGCACAGTAGGATAGTAAAATTTTTTGGCGCGTATCATTGCATATCTGATGTGTCTATGTTGAAATGTAGGTTTCAAATAATTCATAGGAACACACAACCAAGGAGAGATCGGAGTTGAGATAGTGAAATAAGAAAATGGAGATGTTCTATATGCGTGAACTCTATTTTTACAAGGGTTTTCCTCAATCGAGGTAATAAACTAGTCCCTTCAATCCAGAACGAGAAAGAGAGGTAAACAGACTGAAAGTGAGTGAGATCTCCCCCTTTAATATAAAAAGAAGAAAGAATATAGAATTATGATTCATATGAAATCTGCCTGTGCTGTCTTGCTAAAAAGATTGTGATCTGAATATCAGACTACTCGTAAATGATGATGGAGCGTATGTGAATTTTTTTAATGTTAATCCTTACTTTAACTATTTGTGAATCTAGAGAATCACCAGCCGATTCATGAAACACGTCTGACATGCATCTTAGCTAATGGGAAGGTGATAATCCGCTGGGTTGATTCAACAAGCCAGTAAGTCGGGTCAATCTACTAGGTCAATCCCATTGGTGGTCTTGATAGGCATGGTGAAATGTATAATGAATCTTGATGAAGGGCCTTGAATTGGATGATTCAACAATTCAGTTTGTCGGGCCAATAAAGCCTACTTATTCTATTGAGGTTTCATGGTGGCCAATTATCCGTATATATATTTCATATCGCTAGTCTTAACCTATTTTAATATCAGTACATGTGATGGTGTTTGATAGATGTTAGTATTCTTTGAGAGCCAGATAGCGATAAGGTTCAAATATATTTGCGGCAATCAAAAAATGGCTATGGATTGCTTATGCTCATGTATTAATCCTAAGTTAGGCAAGACAAGGTGTTGCCTTCGTTTAATCTGGATCTTGCCTCACCCAAAAGTCGTAGTTCTCTTACAAAAGTAGTCTTTTTTATCTGCAACTAGGCTTGGAAGTTTTTCGCATTGGGGTCGTAACTCTGCTATAAGGAATAGCCTGAGCCTCGGAGCTCTCCTGGTGACCTTAGCCTTTTCCAAGAAAAGAAATAGTGTCAATCGGCATACTTTACCGTGTAAAGTTTTCTTGCCCAATTCGTGCTACTAAGCCTAAAAAGCCCTATGAGATTATGAACATAGATGGAGTTTTTATGATTCCAAAGGATGTCACTTGATCAGATAGGTCTGACCTTCCTTTGTAAGATTTCAAAAAGAGAAACTTGAACTTTCGTAGAGTTTAAGCTTCACCAATCTCTCTTGAGAATTCGTTCTTTAATAGTTTTTTTGTCTTCTTCTCCTTCTCCTTGCTCCTTTATCCGAGAACTTTGAATCATTTATGCCTTCGTCCAATCCTGGACTAAAAACTCTTCTTGGTCCTGTTCATGGGGGCTCCCGTTAGGATAACTTTTGCCTTTGTAGTTCTCATCCCGATGCTTCTCGCCTATGTGAAAATTGGTGATTAAATCGGTCAAGCTAATTCAATAAGTAAGTCTGACGGATTAATGCACCAAGTCAATCTAACAGGTGGTCTTGACGGGCTTGCCGAGGTGTATAATAGGCCCTAATAGCGGGATTTTGGCCTTGTGATTCTTCAAATATCCATTAGATTAGGGCCGCTCCAATAAAACTTGTGTATTTCACTGGGGGCTCATGGTGGACAATTATGGCATGTATTTAAATTTATATTATCTCAAATTTAAAAAAATAATAATACTAATTAAGAGAAAATATCAAGTAATTAAATTCCAATTTTTTTAAAAAAAAAAATTTCACTTATGATGCTCGAAATAAAATAAATTTGAGTGCCCCGTTACCTTTAACAAAAAATTCTCAATATGTCATCCGGGGGGGGAGGGGTCCAGCACGAAAGCGATCCGGAACTCCCTACCAACTGAGGAGCTCAAAAAATTCTCGACTGTGGTGGACCAATCTATGCAGGTTGGACCATTCGATTTGATTGGGATTTGATAAACTTGATCAACATTAAAAAGTTTAGATGGGTAAATAGCGATGGATGATAATGATAAGTAAATAGCGATGGATGCTGTAGCCCGTCGTTGGCGGTCCAGATCTCTACCACGTTAGCAAGAAAATAGAAGGGGCATTTACATTCATACCACCCAATTATTATGTATTGGCATATCTAATGCCTAAAATTTGTTGTTGATATTTATACCACCAAAATCTTTAATATTAAATAAATGAAATGCACATATGAAATTTTCATAAATAGATAACATGGCATGAATTTTTCATAAAAATTGAATTTTTGATATAACAAATGTAAATACATAAGAAATAAATGGCATGTATGTAAATCTTTAAGATTAATAATGATAAAGGACAGGAATGTACTCTGCTATGGAGAACCGAAAACATGCTTCTTGTAATAACTAATTGTTTTAAAATGCCAATTTTTGCAAGCATACCTTCTATTATTCTACAGATGAATAAGAAACATATAAATTAGATTCTATTTTCACCTTAATTTCCACAAACTTAGCATTTCTAATCACTAACTTAAGCAATACATTTTGCTGGCAATTACACATATACCATCCCAAACATTACTATTTACAAATCAAGCATTTCCTTTCATACATTTTTCAAATTCTCAATTAAATATCAAATTTATTGATAAGTCCTAATCAATATTTTTCATTTTTATCAAATTCTCAATTGTCACATAAATGCATCGATTTTATAGCTTCAAAAAAATATCTGTGTACGATTTATGAAAATCATTTTTCTAACAGTGCCAAAAAAAATTTATCTGGATGCTTCAATTATTAACATCACTTTCTTAGGTGCTTTGCATGTAGTTATCCCTTTCACCTAATACGAACAGCTTAAGTCAAGCCTAGTAGCAGAACTTCAGGTGTAGCGACAGTTCAATTGTTGATCTATCACATCCAAGCAGTTGACTGATACCACAAATCACATCAGCGAACAATTAAGATTCTGGAGGAGAAGTGGAATCAAAGGGAAAGGAAAAGAGGCATTTACATGTACGTACCGCCCAATTTATGTGTATTTACATCTAAACATTACTTTTTTTTAAATGCACATCATCCAATTCTTTCATTTCATATAAAAATATTTTTTTTTAAAACTTTAACATATGAAATACATCTTTTTAATGTATATATACAGTGACATATATATAATTTAAAATTTAGGTGCTAGATATGTAAATTCATAGGAATTAATTGGCATGCGGGTAAATCTTCCAAAGAAAAATTAAAATTTAGGTGCCTGATACGAAATAAATAGGAATTAAGTGGTATGCAGGTAAATCTTCCAAAGAAAACAAGTTACAAAAGTACTAATGATATTAATGTTTTTTTTTTTCAGTGATTTTGCAACAATATATACATTTTAGAAGCTTAATCGTCAAAATTTTAGATAAAATAGTTCGTCTACTGCTGGAGTTAGTCCAGCCGAGCTCTGAGTCCCGCCTGACTCAAGCTCCACTCGTTTGACATAACATGAGCTGGAGCTCGAATGATGAGTTCAAGCTCAACTGAAGGCACTAACAGCAGATTTGAGAGCAACGCTCAAGAGCTCAAGTTAAATTATCATGGGAAATCGCCGAAAAGGCAATCCAAGTCATCAATGGCAAGAGAGAATAAGAAGTGCCACACAGCTCACTGAAGAAGACATCCACAAGACCGGAATCAGGCTAATCGAGCCGGCTCAAAGACCTCGCACTCGGTTTGAGCTTAACGAGCTCCGCCGCTCACTTACAACCCTAATCTCCCCTAATCCCTAGTAAGCCAGCACAACCCAAACGGGGGAATGGGATTTTTAATTCCCATAAACGTGAATTTATTCCGACGATCTAACAGAATCAAACATCCAACTAATAAAATCAATACGAAATAGGTGGGTCGACAATGGCGAAGAAAACAATTAAATCCATCGCTTACCTTCACCGGAATCCTCTGAATTCTCTTGGCGAGCTCCCTGAAATGCCGATCTCTTATCATCTCCACCTCCTTGGGTAGGAAAGAAGGGAACTCACTCCCCGAAACCCTAACCGAAGCCGCCGATCCTCTGCTGCCAACCATCGACATCCTCCGTCGCCGACCTCGCTCGCCCGCCGCTCGCCTTCCTTCTCGGGAAAGGAAAGCGGTTTGCAGAGCTTGAATAACTTATTCATTTTATACGACCATGGATCATATTTATTTTATTGAGGCATTTACATAAAGGCCCCCCTATTCCAATTTATTTACATATACAACTCAAAATTTAAATTAATTTATTTTTTCATGGCGAGGATGGTAATTAATGGAGAGGATGGGTTTCTGCAGCTGTCGTCACCTGCGAGATGGGGTGGTGGCAACTTGCCGCCGGAAGAGGCGGGCAGTTCGGAAAACAATTTCATTTTTGCCACTGGTCCAGCACTCAACTTCCCAACAAAAGATAGCTATAATAAATTTATCAATAAGTGAACGACAAAAAGAACAGTCTTGAGTCTGATCAGATCGTACTAGAGCGAGACAAATAGACACTTGAGTTAATCATCATGGGAAAGCCGAGTGATCGACACCATTTGCTAGATTCGTCCCGTCCCACGAACATCCTTGAGGTTTCTCATTATGAACTTAGAATTGACAATACAATATAGTCTCACAGTCATCCTGAATTATTTATTTTTTTAATAAATAAGATGTCGATCAGATTACAATGATTCACCATGTACTCAATACTTTCAAGCAAATGAGTGCATTAATAAAGAGAATTTAACGAGCCTAAAATTATTTAATTTTGATATTAAGATATTTAAATGCAAAAGAATAATACATAATCACAAAAGTCTAGAATTATTATTATTATTATTATTATTATTATTATTATTATTATTATTATTATTATTATTGTGGTTGTTGTTTATATTCATGAAAATCAAGATATAACTTTATTATAAATAAAATTTAAAATTTAAATTTTGATAATAGTTAATAACTTTCCTATGAACCTAATTAGCTAATACCTACATATTAAATATCCTTTTTATACAAAGCCATTTCTAAATAAATTACCATGCATTTCATTCGTAATCAAGTAAATTTTAAGATCATTGAATCAATATGCACCACTATATTTTATGACAATAAAGAAAATAAAATAATTTGAATTTTATATTTGATGAAACATAACATCAATAATTGAATAGAAAACAATGATGATTCATGATTCTCTTTTCTTAGAAAAGAAGGCACATTTTTTGCTTTCTTTCAATCTCTTGAACTTGATATTTATAGATAGTGAAATTCAAACAAATGATATTCAATAATATATGGGATTAATGACCGATGGTCTTTGCCTCGAGAAAATGTTACATTTAGAGTTCGGATACAGACCCGATCATGGAGTACGACATGGTTGTATTAAAAAATTTCCGTCAGTACAACCACATTGTACTCAATTAAAAAAAAACATATAAATAAACAATTCAATATGAAAGCTATAAAGTAAAATATGATTGTACTGAAGAAAATTCTCAAGTACAATCATGTTGTACTCTCTGACCGGGATGGGCTTTAGGCTTCTCCGTTTTTTAGACAATGACACACGTCAAATTTTAGTTAAAGACCGTACGTAACGACTTCGGACATATTATTTTCTCCTTTGCCAAGAGTTGGATCATGGCAAAGTGGCACTAATCTATCTAGATAAAAAGCTCATCCCTGATTTTTAGACAATGACACACGTCAAATTTTAGTTGGAGACTCTACGTAAAGACTTCGGACATAATATTTTCTCCTTTGCCATTGAGTTGGATCATCGCAAAGTGGCACTAATCTATCTATATAAAAACTAATATATATATATATATATATATATATATATAAATGGAATGGTCAGAGGCTATACTATACGAGCTCTATCATCCCTCATGCACCTAAGAATTTGAGTACCACACCCTACACTATGAGGGAAAAGAACCCCAGACCAAAGGGGGACTTACAACTGACAAGCAAATGCCAGAACAACTGATCTGAGCACGCGACGCAGATATATATATATATATATATATATATATATATATATATAGAGAGAGAGAGAGAGAGAGAGAGAGAGAGAGAGAGAGAGAGACCAACTCATTTTTTTTAAAAAAGATGCCCAACAATTTATTTTGGTCCAAGATGCCCCCAAAATTTGAAGATATTGCCCTCAGGCAAGATGTTTTTCGACGCTTTAATCTTATTCATTGTTTATTTCTCGTCTACACAACGATTATCTTTTATAAGTAATAGCTTTGTGGGCTAAGTTTCAAGATAATGCTTAGATCTATATCTCTAACCACTTGTTGAAGTTTGAAGATGCTATATGATACGTCGTCAATAAATTTTTATTATTCGAAACGAATCTCAAAGCATGATATGAATCTCGAAATAATATTTTAAACAAGTAATTTTCAAACATTGATTAAAATTCACCTAGAGCTCCAATTTCAGTAAACTTATAGTCCTACTGACCGGCTCGATGAGACAGACCTAATGATATGAAAACTAGCTCAATCCGAGTTAAATTAAGCCCAGGTCGAGTCATTGAACCACACTTAAAAGATTTCCAACACATTTGGAAAGTCAAATGGTTGTTGAATATGACAATTTTATACTTGAATTGAGTGTTTCGATAAGACGAAACCAACGAGCTCAAGATCACTCAATTATGACATTATTAAGGCACTCAAATGCCCGTTAAATACTATATGATCGAGGGAAGCTCTCTGGACCGTCTGATCAAAATGGTTCATATTCCTGCATTAATTGCACCCAGAACACTATAAATAGAGCTCTACTTCTCACATGAAAGGTAGAGGCTTGAAAATNCGCAGATATATATATATATATATATATATATATATATATATAGAGAGAGAGAGAGAGAGAGAGAGAGAGAGAGAGAGAGAGAGAGACATACACATACATATACTTACATAAAGTGTCAAATTAGTGTCCATTATTGATTATTTATATGAGACGTTTTAATCTCAAAATTTATAGAGATGTCAAAATAGACATCAACTATTTTAAAATTGAGCTCTAATAATCCTTATATTGACTATTTCAGCCCTAATTTAATAAATTATAGGATATTTTTGACACTTCTATAAACTCTGAAATTAAAATGTTTGTATGTAAAATAGGAAAAAAAATTCCGTCTAGATCCGAACAACGGACGCGATACATTGAGGACAATATTTTTTTTCTCCTCCGTCCCATCCGACGTATCGCGTCCGTTGTCCCTATTTTTTGAAAATAGGGGGACAATTTTGACACTATATATGTAAATATGAAAATGGAAATTTACAAGCATTCAACATAGTTCTGATGTATTTACATGTTTAACACACAAAAGCTTGATATTTATACCATTACATTGATGTCATAAACCTATAAAAATTTGAGTGGTGTGTGTGTAAATATGAATATTAAAATTTTAGATATGCAAATATATGAGAGTTGTGTGGCATGTAAATGCTTCATATGTAGAATATACAATATGAACTGAATGGTAATAATTGGCTACACGAAATATTATTAAATTTAGTGCACTTATTATGATATTGGTCAGGAGCCTCCTGGTACTTGAAAGATTTGGATAGATAAGTAAATAGCTGCATTCCATTGAGCTTAAAAGTAAGAAAATGAAAAGAGGAAGAAGCCCCGTGATCTTTAGAATAAATTTATATTCTTGGTTTCCGTAGCTTTCTTAGAAAGTCTGCAACTTCCTTTCATCTATTCCCCCCAAAAAGATACTTTCTTCCCTCCCAAATTGCATCTCTCAGCCACAAGAAAAATTATTGCATACATACATCACAGACACAGATGCATGCTGTGTCCGATCCTGATTGTAGATCACGGTAATCTACGATTATAATGTATTTCGGTGGGCCCCACTTTTATTTTTTTTTTTTTCAAAAAAATTTTGATTGCATCGTGACCGTAGATCACCGTGATCTACGATCAGGATCGGACACCGCATGCATCTCTGCAATGAGAAATTATGATCAGGATCGGACCGTAGATCAACGTGTATGCAATAATTTTTCCAACGACGGGGGCCGGTAAAGGTTGGATTAATATTTTTAATGAAATTTTGCAATAAGAAATTATGATAAAAATGAAATTTTGCAAAGATAAATAATGATAAAAATTTGCCTTTTGACGACATTTCTAAAACGATGCAAAAATAAACACATGTATTTTACGATAAAGATGATGCATGCTAAAATATTCACGGTGGAAGAGTAATGGATTATCGTCTTAGTGTTGCACGAGAATTCTGTGTGCGCTTGGATTGAAGAAAATAACTGATAATGATACGATAAATTTTTACGTGGAAAATTCGGAAAGAGAAAAACCATATGATTTAACCCATCTGAAGAATTCTACTATAGAAAAATGATTATAGTTACAATCATTTGTCCCATAAACGGGAAAGGATTACATAGGTTTTCTAAGTTACAACTTTAATGTGTTGATGACTTTGTTGTTAGAAACAGACGGCGATCGATAGTAATTGATAACGTCCGATCGGTGGTTGTCTACGGAGATTAACGGCGTTTATCAGTGGTCGACAGAGGTCAACGATTGGTTATGATTGAAGACAATCAGCAGTGGTCAACGACGATTGGCGGTAGTCAATTGCAATCAATTACAGTTAGCAGGATGGTGTTAGCTCTTTCTCGAAACTTCAAATTCTTCCTCAAATCTCAAGCTCGAAAGAGGGTCAATTTATAAAGTTTTAGGTGCAATTAATGCAGAAATATAAATAAATTTGATTGAACGACTCAGAGAGTTTATCTCAATCAATTATCATTTTATGGACATTTGAGTGTCTAACAATGTTGAAATTGAGCAATCATAGGCTGATTGATTTATTTCGCCAAAATGCTTTATTCGACCATGAACTTGTCAGAATCAACAACCATCTGACATTTCAAATGTGTCCGAAAAAATTTCAAATATATTTTATTTGTTTAGTCATGGCTTGATTGGTTCATATTGAATTAATGTTGGTCCCATGAAGTCCCTCCCGCCAAGTTGGTCGATTTAATTACAAGTTTGCTAGAATCAAAATTCTAGATAATTTTTTATTCATGTTTGAATATTTATTATTTAAGAAATTGTCTCGAGATCTGTCACGAATTGAAGAATGGTTGGAGTAAAATTAAAAAAAAAAGAAATTGCATACATACCACACCATTCTTATGTATTTATATATCTAAAATTCGATATTTATATTGATAACATTTTAGTCTCATATACATTACAAAAATGCATTTCACTTTAAATAATAACGATAATAATATTTTTAATATAATTTTAAATATTTGAATATTATGAAAGTTTAGATATATAAATGCCTAAAAAATACATGATAAGTATCTAAACGCCTCAATAAACGAATAATAAAAGTAACTTTAGCAATAGAGATCCGGTCTTTGAGAACTCTTTTATTTTATTTTATTTATATTTAATTTAAATTAAAACATGTTGGATATAAGAAAACTATTTTTAAAACAAATACTTTATATAAATTTAAATATTTTTTAAAACAAGTTCATTTATTATTAAAAATTTATATATATATATATATATATATATATATATATATATATATATAATCAACCAAATATATATTAAATTAATAAAAGAAAAATTAAAACAAATAATGCTCTAATTCATTACGACATTTTACTTACCCAATAAGACCTGTTGACATACCAGTGCTAATTTTAATTTAAATTATAATTAAATAAAATTTACTCAAAAAACATTACCCTCTTTTATCAATAAAAAATAACAATAATCTTATCAAATGAAAAAAAAAATTATTATTATTATTTTCCTTATATTATTTACACAAACAGCTCAAGCTATCATACTCATATAGCACAAGAGTATTTATTTATTGAAACAACATAATTTGGATAATGATGTTAGAACTTCGCTTATATTAAAAAGACTAAAAACTTGCATGTCCTGAAGAGGTTTTAGAGGCCATTTGGCTTTATGTATGGTATAATATAATTGAAATACGACAACAACAAGTCTTTGTGCAAATTATAGTGGAATTAAGTTGATTTGTCGTCCTTTAAAATGATAGGAGAGAATAATTGAACATAGTTTAAGATGTATTACAAAGATTTTTCATAATCAATTTGGATTTCTATCGGGCAGGTCTACTATGAAAACTATACATTTATTGAGTGGTTTGATGAAGAAGCTCAGATGGTGGTGAGACCTGCAATACTCTATGGCTTTGAATGTTCGCATTTAAAAGAGAAGCATAAAACTAAGTTAATTGTTCTCGAGATGAGAATGCTTGGGTTGATGAGTGACCTTACGCTTAGAGACAAAATGTGAAATGAATATATCCATGATAGGGTTGATCTAGGTCTAAATGAAGGCCAAAATTAGAGAAAATCGCCTTAGATGATTTGTTCGCATTAAACGTCGACTGTCTGATGTTCTGATTATGAGAGTAGATGTTTTAGATTCGACTTATGTTAAGAAAGACAGATGAAGACCTAGAAAGACTTGGGCAAGTTTTGAACACACCACAAATTGATCTGTTAACGTACCATCGCAACCATCACCCGTTGCCAACCATCAGCCAGTAACATTTGTCACCTCAACTAGTGGGTTTTGCAATGAATTCATTTTACTCGAAATCAAATACAATTAAATAATTTTAAAACATTTCAAAAGCATTTTCAACAAATCAATCGACGCCCCCAAACAATCCCTAATGTAAATAAAAAAGTAAACACAAACTTCATCAAAAATGCATAAATTACATTATTATTGATGTAAACTAGACAATGATTTCAATTATGAAATTTTGCACCAATAATCTCTCCAAAATAATCATGGAGACCAACAATTGAATCTACATTACCCTTTCGCTCACAACATGCTACTAAAAACGATGATCAAAATGCAATGTCTTTATTTCACATTCGATACTACTAATTTAATAAAGTTCGTATACTATTGCATACGAGAAAACCAAACAATCCCCATGTTTTTTGTCAGCTATGATATACTCAACATAAAATACAAACAAGAAACAAAAAACTTAAAACTTCACAAATATACAATATTGCATGGTTAGTTGAGCAGAAGATAATGTATTATATGTACTCCCAACATCCAAGAAAGGATATGCATGCGAGTCATATGTTCTTAGCACATGGATGGTTGGTTACTTTGTAAGATAATATATAAGTAAGAAGAGCGCCACAAATGAAGCAACAAGTGTAACCATTCTGCGGCTTGATTTATTTTCAAACACCTGATGTGTGAGATTATATGCAATGCAATGCAATAAGTACTTATTAGAGAAAGGAAGATTTACATACATGCCACTTGATTACCGATTATTTACAAATCTAACACCCAAAGTTCATTTTTTTACATGTATGCCAACTTATCAATGCATGAAAAGGTGTATTGCTCTTTTTAAAAAGTTAAAATAATGATTTGTTTTTATGTGATGTGAAAAATCTTGGTGGTATGAATGTAAAGAAAAAAATTTTAAGTGTTAGATTTGTATATGCATAGGAATTGGGTGGTATGTATGTAAACGCCTTTTAGAGAAAAGGGGGGCATTTATATACTTACCACCCAATTCTTATGTATTTATATGTCTCACATCAAAGCTTTTATATTTACACGCATGACACTAAAATCTTTAATATCATATCAAAAATATAGCACAACTACCACTCTTCAAAAGTAAAGATCACTTTTTCATGCATAGTTTTAAAGGCACATCGCTGTCATAAATATGAAGGCATAGCTGTGAGATATGTAAATAGATAAGAATTGAGTAAAAGTATGTAAATTTCACCCAAAAAATAACGATAGAGCATGGAGTTTACCATCTTGAAACGATCCATGGTTCCAGATAGGACTCCTCTTGAAGAATCCATATCATTTCCCTGAAATTGTAGAAGGCTAGCAGTGTAAGCCATATTTAAATAGAAATAATGAAAAATATATATATTTTTTAAAGAGATTATGCAACGAAGGTACCATTCTATCCAGCATGCGATTGTGGCTTTCAACCTCCTCGTGTATATCACCTGTTAGCTGTTAAAAGCCAAGTATTTTATTCAAAAAGGAGGAACGGGATGAAGAGAAAAGACACCAAAGGTATAATAAAGCAGATATATATATCACATAAATAAAAGGAAAATTTAGATACATGACACATAATTGATATCTATTTACATATCTAACACCTAAAGTTTTTTATTTACATTTATGTCACCTTGAAGCTATAAATCTATCCATAAAAAGGTGCGTATGACTTTTAAAAAGCAAGTAAAAGTGGTAATTTTTTATGTGATGTTAAAGATTGAGTGCTATGATTATAAATATTAAAGTTTAGTTAGATAAGTCAAAACATAAGAATTGTGGGGTATGTATGTAAATGGCCCATAATAAGAAATATTTACATACATGGCACTTGATTCCAATGTATTTACATATTTAACACTAAACTTGAATTTTAGGCTTGTATGTAAATGACCCAAAACCAAAATCTCACTCAATTGAACCGACAAATCTATCCAATTCTCCCAATTTTGCATCATAAACTTTTTACAACACTTCCCCACATCAAATTGAACCTTCAATTGGCTTTGGTCAAGCCTCAATTTCACTCAAAATCAACTTGGACCAAAACCCCCAATCTTGCCCCAAATTAGCCATATCCCCAAATTCCACCAAATTGAACCCCATAACCCCAAAATTTCCACTCAATTTCTATCCAAAACTCTTCATAACAATCACCCACATCACATTGAACCAGCAATTGGGTCTTAGCCAAACTCTAGCCCAACTGAAACCCAAGTCTAACCCATCATACCCAAAATTGTTCAAATGTCCAAAATCCTTTAAATTGACTCCTCAAATCAATTCAAAATCACTTCAAATCTTTTCTAAACTCATTGTGACAATCATCTACATCATTTTGATCAATCAATTGAGCTCAATGTCATGACTAGCCCAACTTAAACCCAACATACCAAAAATTGATCAAACCAAACCAAATTGATCAAACCAAAGCCACTACAACCACCATTTGGAGTCTAGAGACCAGGCTAGACCCACCTAGCCCACCTTACATAAGCTATGGACCAATGGTCCCTTAACTTAAGGTGTTTCACCCCATTTTTTGCCTAAATCAAAATATCTTTGACATCATGCCATGCCATTAGGGGTTAATCATTACGAACCCTTCCACTGGCTCACCTGACCGCCAGCTCAGGCCTGGCCAGCCACCCTAGCTGTCAGAGGAGTTAAAACCAAGAGCCCCCATGCCTCAATCCAAACCCAATTGCACCCATCTAAGCTGGCCAGCTCCAATTGGCTTCGACACTTTTTAACCCTCCACCTAAGCATTGTTTTGCACCCATCAATTGGCCCTGGCAGCCACCCTAAGCCCTTCTATTTAAACCAACTTCTCCATGGCCAGAAGAGAGCTAACAAATTTTCTTGGGGAAGCTCTGCCCAATTGCTTCCAGACACTCTCCAAGAACTCCTAAGCTCAAGGCCACCATTTTCCCCCTCTGGATTCCTCTGTGAGAGCTCAATTTTGAGTTCAACAGGGAAAACAAGCACGGATTTCTCCACAGCTCTACACTGAACCAAACTCCAATTAACTATGCACACACCATCCCGAGTGAGAGGAGTTGATTCTCCACAAAAGCCCCATCACAAAGAGTCTCTAACCTAGCTCTAGACCAACACCTGAAACCGGCTTTGATCAGAATCATACCTAGACAATTAACAACAACCCAGGAGCTCATCTGGAGGTTCGTTGGACTCATTCAAAGTTTCTACAATCATCTGATTGAGGCCTCCCCACTCAGACAAAGGTATTGAGCCTTAACCCTAAACCGAGCTTAAATTAATTCTCCATGCATACAAACCATATTTCATACCGTATAAACCGTATGAATGTGTTCGTCTTGAGTAGATGAAGGTGTAGAAACAAACTCAAATTGTGTTGTTAACTGCTTGTTAAGGGGATGGTTTTTAGGTTGGCCCGTTCTTGGCATGGGTCTGACTTCATGGCAAGTGTTGAGAGGAAAATAATTACAATATTATTCATTGAACGTGTAAGGCCTATAAAAAGTCGTACATAAGAATATTAAAAAAAACAACCGTTTCAAAAAAAAAAAAACAAATATGAGTATAATACCGCCACTTATGCAAATATTAAATCAAATACAATCACCATTCAACATTAGGAAACTAATATATTTTGCTTTTATTGCCTTATATATCTATTATAGCTCCATCCTGTCATAATACGGTAGGTGCGCTATTAACTTGGATAAAAATCTCCACAACTTGTTCTAAACTAAGAATATCGGGAGTATTCTTCAATATATTTAGCTCGTTCATGATTATTGGTAACATAGATATCTACGTGATTGTCGCAATTTAAAGTCAAAAGTAAAGAACTTAAACCTTTAGTACATACAAATTATTTCCCTTACGACTTTATCTTATTCGAGGATTCTAAAACTACCATCAACTGCTTTTTTGTCAAGCTTTGCATGTGCAAATTCATTGCTCCATCAAGAAATGAAACATCAAATTCTATAAACAGTTAGATAAATCAACCAATCATTTTGTCTTTCAATTTTAGATGGATCTCGAAGGATTTCATTATCAGTAAATGTGGTTTGAGCCTCTAAAGCGATATTAACATGCTTAATCAAAAAGGCACATTTCTTGAATAAGGTTAATAGCAAAAATTTTTTAGTGGCATTCAATTTTTACTACATGCAAACTCAATTTCAAGAAAATATCTTGATTGTTCAAAACTTCAGGCACAAAGCACCTTTGCAAATAATGTTTTAAATTGATATGCCATCAATATAATAAAAAAAATGACAGATATTGCACCGGTATGCTTTAAAATAGAGTGTGTAATTGTTACTGATGTTGCGAAAAAAAGAAACTCAATTGAGACTTTACAAAGATTGCCAAATTAGGCCATGGATTATGTTTAAGGGCATAGATAACTTTCTTGAGAAGGCATATACGGCCCTCCATCTAAGCAACATGTAAGTATGATTGCTCCATATAAATGACTTCTTGCAAGCAACCAAAAAAGAAAGCCCATTTATAACAAAATCCAACATTGACGGATGTTTAAAAACAAAAAAGATCTAAATGGATATCAAACGTTCAACCAAAGACAACGTGTCAAAGAAGCATACTACATGAATATAAATGAACCCTCCAAGTCTTGCAGCAATCAATCGATTCATAATGATAAAATTTGGTAGTGAAAACCCATTGATAGGCAATGGATTTGACCCCAAGATAAAGGTATGGCAGTTGAGCAGAGCATCTATTTTAATAAAGAAAGCTTTCTTACATCAAGGATGTTGCAATGCATCCTACTATATCACAGAAACATATATAAATGAGAGATAAAAAAAAATGTATGAAATAATATGGCCAATCAAATGAAACATAAAAGTGAAGAGGATGGAAATATGTTGTTTTTTACTTCTCCAGGAGATAACAAGATACGATTTCTCAATGACTTGAGGACGTTTGGTTGAATTTAACAATATGGTGGAAGATGCTGGCATGGATGCAAATCGAGAACAATTGCAGTATTTTTGTAACGGTTTAACATTACGAAAAAGAGCTTCTAGTGTTGAAGAAGGCTCTGGAATAGATGAGGTAGAAAAGAAAAAGCAAGTCTCATAAAAATTTACATAAAGAAAAATACACGTGTGGTGTAAGTGGATTATAAAATTGATAATGCTGTTTAGTAAGAGAGTACACTAGTAAGATACACTAAATATCATGGCAGGATAGCTTGTCAGACGAGCAAAATGCATGAATAATGCAAGTAGGGTAAAGAGCCAATGATGTAGTTGAAAATTTAGCTTTATCAAAATAATAAAAAAAAGACATAGGTGAGCGGTGATCTAGACTAGAGATGGGATTTGATTGATAAGATTGTAGACAATTATAAGTTGTATAAGCATAAAAATTGAAACAAAAATTTAATAAAAGAAAAGTCAAAATTAAAACTAATATTAAAAATTATATTTTAACAACCAAAACATAAAAAACTGATAAAACTAGTTAGGTTCAATTCAATTCCAGACAATGCATAACCCCAATGGGTATGCATGTTTAAGAAAGAAGCTCGAGCAATGAGCAGATGTGGAACAAGACAGACGAAAGGAATACAGTGAAGCCAACAACAATACTTCTTGTGGATGCCAAGAGCAAACTCTATTTGTGTAGGTTCAATCTTATGGAAGGCATAGATTCTGCTAGGTAGTAATGCCAGCAAGAATCAAAGATGAAGTCAATACCAAACAAGCACTTGTTGAAATCTAGATTGGACGGAGGTCGCGATTGAGCGAGCACAGCAAGGGACAAAGCAAGCCAAAAAAAAATTTTATAAGCATTTTACGTGAGATCAAGAGCGTGACTGTATTTCTTGCCCCTCATATCATGTTGAGGGGAGAACAACTACTATATTATTGATTAAATACACGAGCCAATAAGTATGAATAGAAAATAATACAAAAAGAAAACCAATAGAGTATAATACGCTAAATTATAAAGATGTTAAAAATAATATAATCACCTTTCCGCATTGGGAGACTTGCCTATTTTGCATATACTATAAAAACGTCGATAAAAAGTTCAATTGATTCTAAGGTGCAACAAACAATAACTATGCATTGCAGCTATTAAATTGTGAGCTATCATCAAATAAGATGATAACATGCTAGAAGTCATAAATAGTAGCAGATATATTCCATCGCTTTTGATAAATTTATAATAAAGATTCCATCGGGATTACAAGCATTAAACTCTACTAGAAGTTCTATTTAATTTTAAATATGTAGATTAAAATTATATTAGGCATTACCATCACATGCTTTATTTTTGAAGTTCTAACTTCTTTAAGCTTCCGAAAAATCCCCATTTTACATTGTCCAAATATTCGAGTGATTTTGATAAATTTTCTAATAAATAAGACGCTATGCAGATATTTCACTTGCATACAAGACTTTATAATATGGTTTGTGATTTCACATAGGTGCAACCCCCTATATTTATTTACCCTCTCAATTGTGAGTGAACTTTTGATCAAAGCCAGTCATTACGAGACTTTGCTATTATAACACTCGATCTTGTGGGCTCCAAAAATTCAACGACCGTTCCTCGGGAGACTCTTTGCATTTATTTTTATGTTGTTTTGAGAGAGAACAATGGAGAGTCAAATTTTCAGAAGGCAGATTAGCTTGTAGATAAGAAACAACCCAGAAAATTCGTCCTCATTTAGCGAGGACTTTTTTGATCTAGGATTCGAGGTGGCTTGGTTAATTACCCCTCCCGATAATGGAAGAGCACTTTTGATTAAGGCTAGTCATTAAGAATTGAAAATTGAACATAAAATAGCAGCAGACTTATAATTTAAATTCTAAAATTTATCAATTAGAGCTTAAAGCGAATGGTAGGGGAATGAGGACGAAACCCGATCAAGATCTCATAATTTCGTCATCCCGAATCGTCGTGGTCTTTGATCTACTTAGTCAGAGGAGGTAATCAACCCAAAATGGCAGAAGTATTCTTGTCAACAACAATGGGTTGCATCGTCTAAGAGATCCTTGTAGATCTGGAGTGGATGTTTGTTTAAAGGGACAAATTTAAGTCGACTTTAGATAACAAAAGTCTTCGTGTCAATCCTTTGTACCCTTATGATTCACAACTCAATGGATAAAAAGTCGTTTAGAAGCATACCGACTGCGACCTTGACTGTAACACAATGATGTCAATTGGTGGCAACCACCCGGTCAGAGGGTTCTGATCGTAACTACTATTTTATGGTGTCATTTACCAGTATAACCACGTGTACATATGACTCAGATCACGTCCTTACTGGCATGCAATTACTTTGATTGTGAATTTAGAGGTGCATTTGATATAACATTCGTTCTTTGTGAGTTGAAGAAAATCAAAAGTTGTCACCCTGACAAACTGTTGCGGAGGTTAGATGAATTTTGTTTTTAGCTCTTCAGTGATTGAATTTTACTTGCATATTAGTTGATTATTTTGAAAAACTTAATTTTAAAGATTAACCCTTCTGGTTAAAATCTTCAATCAATGTGGTCATCATCGAGGTATTTGAACATTTAAAACATTTATATTTGAAATAGGGGATTTAATTTTAAAAACATAGTTCCTATCGACTCCTGTCCTTATAGTGGATCGAACAAGGTGATCTAAACGTGTAAATTTTTATTTTAGAATTAGGACATTTATTAGGGTTTACTAGACTCGTCCACTCCAGTTCTTATGAGAAGGAGAATCGGACTAATAAGGTGAGACTTACAACCCTATCCTATAAATAAGACGGCCTGATCAGCTTTCACAGCATTCTCGAACCTAATATTTGATCATTTAATATACTGATTGGAGCACAAGAGGACCGATAACTTTATGTATTTACATAACTTAAAGAGTTTTATAAGCTTTAAAGATTTGAATAAGTTTTAAACCATAAATTTAATATAGACTTCACATTAAGAAGCACACACAAGATTTTAAAAAATATTCACAATCAACTTACTTATGTAGAAATCTTAAAGCTCACATAGTTCAAAAGCATCTCAAGTGGTACTTCTATGTCTTAAGGGTGGATTACATTTCAGGTTATCACATTTGACTTAGGGGATAACCATGAGATTTTTATAAATTTTGAAATCATTTGGAGCTTAATGTATTTGAAAAAGTATTTTGATTTTAGATTTTTCAAAAGGATCGTCTTTCGTTTGCTACTAGGCGTACTGCGAATCCGATGGCAGTGAATTTCAAGTTTTAAGAAAACTCAATATTTGAATTATGCTTTACCACTAGGAGCCTAAGCCCGAATAGCTCAAATTCAAAATATTTTTAGACTTATGAGCTGAAATTTTAAAATTCAAATCATAATATTATAAGTTTTGAAATTTTATATTATAATAGCTCGAAAAAAACTTCAACATATTAAAACCCAAAAAAAACTTTAATATTTAAATGCCCAAATTTTAAAACAATGTCAAGCCTAAAAAGCCTAAATGTCAAAAGCTCAAGACTTTAAATATTTTTAAAATCTTAAGAGCATATAATTTAAGAGCTCGAATTTTCAAATTATTTTAAAATTTCAAATGATTCACATTTTATTTTATTTTTATAAGTCCAAAAATCCAAATACTAAGAAAAAAAGTTACAAGTCCAAATCACTCAAAAATTCGATAGTCTCTCGGAGTCAACCCCCATTTCCAAAACTGTCAAGATCCTCAGCTAACTTAAGAGACGAGCTGCTCAGTATAGTGAGATATTGCGGTCGAGGAAAAAAAAGTATAAACTTAACCCGCGATCTTAAAAGGCGCAACACGCCTTCAATGCACCTGCACAAAAGAGTTAGCTCGCAAACTAGCATTACCCGAGTGGTGTTTTGTTTTCCTCGAACGGTACTTAATTCCCCATGGAAGGGTGCTCATTTTCCCACAAACGGGTATTTTAAAAATATATTTAAAAAAAAATTCCACACGAGTCTGTATTTTTCCCCGAGCGATACTTAATTTTCCCATGAACTAGTACGTGCGCTTTCTCGAGCATATATTTAAAAAATTTCTTCAAACTTGCCCCAAAAATATATACCTTTCGAGCCCGACGGTTTTTGCGGCAACAACGACATCACAATAATAAGAAATAATAATACAACCTTACAACATGATTTTCATTTTTTTATACAATATATATAACATAAAATAAAATAAAATAAAATAAGAAAAAAATGAAATGAGATAGACCAAGTTTGGTGCTCAGGTATATGATGGGCATTGGAATAACAAAGCAAGGGGGTTCAATCCAAATAAAAAAGGCCTCAGTTTAATTGGGCATAGGTTGAGGCAGAGAGAAAGGGGGCTAGGGCAGAAAAGAGGATCAGATTGCATGACTTTGGGAACGACCAAAAGAAGGGATCAGGCAAAGGATCGCACAGAGAGGAGAGGCGAGCTGCTTCGACCATCTTGTGAGGTAAGGCAGAGTTGATCGGTGGCATATGAAGAGGAAGGAAATTGGATCAGGATTGCCCGAGAGGTTCAACTTGGACGTTGAAAGGTTGGATCGCGTGAAGATTTTCGGCAGAGTAGCGAAGTTTTCTTTAGGGGAGAAAGGTTCGTCCAGACAGTGATTTCGGCTTTGGAGTCGTGTAAACAGGGAGAGAAGTAGTGCGTTTGCTACAGGGAGGCGAGGTCTAGCGTC
Organism: Phalaenopsis hybrid cultivar; assembly: GCA_002079205.1. Lineage (NCBI taxonomy): Eukaryota > Viridiplantae > Streptophyta > Magnoliopsida > Asparagales > Orchidaceae > Phalaenopsis > Phalaenopsis hybrid cultivar. Next base: position 18,705 of record JXCR01114274.1, on the reverse strand, counting down.
GCATGACAATAGGGTGAGGGAGAAGGAATGATTGCAGGGAGAGGCTTTCGCGTTAAGACAAAGGCATCAATTTGCCTTTTGTGTGACTACTGTGCAAGCATTAAACGGACAAAGGAATACAGAAGGAGAAGTGGAAGCCAATGTGCGACTAAGGTAAAGTAATGAGCGGCTTGGGGAGATCACAATACTATGTAAGGTAAGTTTTCATTTGTAATTGAGAAGAGTGCTTGCGATTCTTTCGAAGTAAACAAAAGTGTTTCTTGAAACATAAAAGAACAAATGAAGTGAATCAAGAAGGAACAGTGACTTACGCTATGCGGATTTCGAACCTAAGAAGACGAAAAAAATGATCGCGAGAAGAGAACCGATAAAGTGCAAGGAACAAAGACTTCTAGAAGAGAAAAATGAGAGGGGAGAAAACGAAAAGTAACTGACAAGGTGCAAGGAGAAACACGAATAAGAGCTTTGTTTGTGCTTTTAAATTGAGGAAGTGGGAACAATTATTCTATTAAGCAGGGACTTTGGCGAGGGAGAGGTGAGCAGATAAATACCTAATTAATTAATTAATTTTTTTTCTTATTTTATCTCTTTTTATTTCGTGGTCAACAAGTATACATAAAGTAAGTAAGACAGCTCCAAAGGAGTCAAACGAGTAACCCAAGTCTTTAAGAAGAGAAGAAAATGAGAAAGAATGGCAGAGGGGTGAAGACAGAGAAATTCGTGTTGCAAGTAGTGCTCGAGCGAAGGAGATTAAGCGAGCGCTCTTCCACTCGATTGATTTGACGCAACGATCAAACAATGGGTTTTTGTTGAGCAACTTGGAGGAGAAATAAGAAGATGGCAGATCGTGTGTTAGATCAAAAACAACAACCGATTGATTGACGCATGCAGGCTACCCTTGATCGGAAAAGGAGATTAACCGCACCAAGCGTAGATAGTCAAACCTGAGCGAAGCTATGAAGCAGGTGGAGAAGGGAAGGTGGCAAGGGCATGCAACTTTTGGTCAAGGCAGCCGCGAGTAAGGCATCATTTTGATTTCGAGCAAACAAAAAATAAGAAAGATGACACTAGCTTTAGAACCAAGAACGTCGAATCTAAGCAGTGAGATATTAGTGTGGTCATGTGCACAAGGACGAATCAAAAAGAGGAGGAAAAACTCATGCATCAGTGAGGCTATACCGGCATTGACTAATCTTTTAAGGTCGATCAAGCTATGGCAGATGCTGAAATTGGGCATCAATCAAGGCAGAGGTAAAGTTCTAGCTTCATATTTGATTGAAATAACTAAAATTTAAATGATTGTTAAATTTTAAATCTCCTTTCATGTAATATTTTATATCTTACAATGTTGGATGTAAATATAAAATCGGAAAAAAATATATATATAACAAATTCAAAAGTACTAAAATCATGAAAGTTTAATGTACAATTTAAGAATAGTAATAAATTTAATGTATAACAGAAAACAAGAAAATGATAGAAAAATAATCATAATAAAAGAAATTAATACTCAAGCCATATATTTTAATAAAAATCACAAAAATTAAAAATTAAATTTAAGGAATTTCAATCATAATTGAATTAATTCAAATTCAAGACTATTAAGCATAATTAAATGGATAAAAAGAAAATTAATGCTTAACTACGTAAAATCATAAGATTGATAATTTAATGCAAATTAAAATTGAAGATTATAATATTGAATAACATGATGTAATAAGAAAATAATAACCAATAAAAATTAAATAGCATAATTAGTTATGTGGTACATATTTTTATTAATGAAATATTTTTATATTATAGGTGTTCAATTGAAGAAATTACAACGCAGAATAAGGATGTGGAAAGCATTGAGATGAATCTATGATAGCATTTTTATTTTTTCTCAACCAATTGCATTGATAATTACTGATACATCTAAATCCCTTTGCACAATTTTATTTTGATTCATCTGCTCTTTTCTTTATTAGTCACATCGCATGAATGTTATATGTTTGAAACAATACTTATTGTCACGAATTAGTTAAGGATATAGAGTATATTGAATAGAATGAAAGGAGTATTTCACCGAATAATAAGGGTTATATGGACTATTTGCATGCGCATGTTGACCACAATACAGTTCAGCCTCCTATGGTACTAGCTGTGGGCTCTAAAGTACCCGTGCATATAAATAAAAAAAATTATTGATATTAATATACCTTCATTGACATAAGTTTATATGGTACTCCTATGATAGTTGTATATATGAATAAAATGATTTAGATGTGTAATAAATTAATATTTTAGATTTAATCAATTGTCTAGAAGTTGAATAATAGAGAAGAAAATATTTATAGAAGATGCATGCAAAATAAAATAAGATAAATTTAACTATTTTAAATTAATTTATTTCCTGCTTTGGCCCCTTCATTCATTTTTAGATGATTAAATGTTATTTACAGAAAATAAAATAGAAAATTTAGATATTTATCGACCGACCATTTGTTCCCGACTTGAAAATTTCAAGTCCTAGGCCATGTGCTAACAGGTTTAATGCTAGCAATAAAAATTGTCTTAAGGAGAAGAATATATTGTTATTATCGTAGATTAAATGATAGAGAAATGATGACAAATGTGATCAAGGAAATAAAACAGTCATCCCATGTTGTCATAGACCTCATTCTATTTTTCAACGAATGTACTTGCCCAAAAAATTAAAGGATTTTTTATTGTAATCAAATGTTATATTGTCCAAATGTCTCATAAACATAGAGTGGAAAATTGTCAAATGGACCAATTTTAAGTTGAATTTGTGACTTTAGCTTAGAAGGGGTTTCATGATCTACCCGAAAAATCTAGGATTTATGACTTTGTGACTTCGTGAATTTGGCTTACAACTCATAAACTCAGTCATTCAGGAACATTCAAGCTTAAGTTGTATCTATAAACAATGGTGACATTAGAAAAAGGTAAATTATTCAACTCAAGGTTACATGTCATATCATTTCTAGCATAAGATTTTTGAATGAAAACTATGAATAAACTATATATATGATATTAAATCCTTATGAATCCGATATAATTAAACATCACGCTTAGAAAATAATATAGGGGATGAATATATAATTGCTCCAAACATGACATGGGCAATCATTGCTTTAGATTTTTGACCTATAATTTCTTTTCTTTCTTTCTTTTTTTTTTTTGAAAGGTTTTATATATATTTATGTCCTATAATGATTTTTTACTGTGATGCACTTGGCATGTGGAATGAAGCTACAAGAATTTATATCAGGATTTTATACGACATATTTATGATATGGATCACATCCAAATATGATTGTCAACAGTCGTGCATGACATGGGGGATTAAACTTGACATGTCTTTAAAGAATAAACCCCTTTGGTTATAATTTTCTGATAATTGAAACCCATAAATAAGGTGAGAGTAAAAGTGTTAATCTTTACGAGTAAGAGTTTTAAAGATATTGTGAACACCTTGAGTAATGATATGGATAAGCGCACCATCATAGGGGTGAAAATTATTATGTTAAAAACTCTGTGGACTCTGCTATTTGCAAAGGATAGAGCTCGGAAGTTTATTGGTTGACAGACCTTATCAACTCTATTTTACTATTTGTAGAGGATCAGTGGGTCAGAAAGAAGTTCAGTATATATGGATTTTAGATTATATCTTCCTAAGTTTAAATTATAGGATGCATTGCATTAGGAATCAGGGATTATAACTTGAAGACTTGGAGACTTAGATTCTGACCTACAAGCAATGTGAGCCATAAAATTTTACCATTTTAGCTTTTAAATGATGATGACCATGCTAGAAGGTCCTGTCAACTTCACTTGCTTGCTTGCAGCAAATCAAGCCCGATCATTTTTACATGTTCATTGAATTTAATTTCTTAATCGTTGAGTATAAAGTGCATTACATAGGGTTGGTGCTTACACCCAACAATTCAAGGACGACCATAGGTTAGGACTTGAGAGTTAAACCCTACCTTTAAACAAGTTAACATAAGTTATAGAGCCAAATTTTTGCCCAACAAATAAAATGCACTCTCCAAACATGGTTAAGGCTTAACCAACAAATATTTATGATTATTTCATTAAAGACACTTTTACGAATTTTATTATATTTGAGCTTCCTTAGATTATCGTTATGGGGGGTTGTCTTATGTTGCATGTGAAATTTGAAGTATAATTCTCAACAATCAAATAATAATGAAATCCATAACAGTGGCAATAAGTCGTAGCCATCAGTTGAGTGAATTTATATAAAAATATTGTGGTTTTATACATTGTTTTTTTATTAATTTCTATTACTTTTCATTCATGGTGTTTGAACTAGGTTTCACTTATTTACCAAAAATTGTCATCATGAAAAAATTTTGAAGGCCATAGACAAATATATATAATATGCTTTAGCATCAACTGAATTGTGGATCCCCAATTCACAATGAAAAAGATTGATTTGCTTGAAAACAATAGGCTTTAATCGTTATTTTGGTGATTATTAGCAAGCCACAGGAGATGTCAACCCTATCAATTTGTCTGCATAAAATTGAGCCCAAGTGATTATCACTTTTGACCTTTCCCTATAAGGTTATAAGCAAGGAAACCAAGCTGCATATTTTTATTTTTTCATTGTAGTTCTTGTGTTATGGGCCTATCAACTTCATTAATTTACTTATAGGGGATCAAGTACGATGGCTAAGACTTACAACCCTACTCGCCCTCACCTAGAGATTTTCCTTATTTAGACGAACTTTCATAATGAAAGGCCTTGAAGCTTTCGACAAATGCATTGCGAGTGTTGGATGGCATGAATATATGTTGTACATCTTATCATTAGAACTCATAAATTAATGTCAAAGATGAAAATAAAGATTTCATAAAAACTCAATTCATAACAAATGAAGAAAATTAAGATCCCATAGATTCATGCCAAAGAAGAAAATCAACGTCTCACAAATTCATTCCAAAAAACATAATCACGCGCCAACTTTTAAAATTTATATTTCTTTGTAAAGCTATAAACATTTTTTATTTCATTCCTTTGTGTCATATATTAAATACATTGTGGAATAAGAAAGAGTTATTCCAAGCCTTAGTATTCTCCAAATGGTATCAGTGACAGATTCTTTTCATAATTTTTAATTAATCTTCACCATCTATCTTATTTTCATCGCTCAACAAAAATCCTTTATCGCATTTCCTACCATCAACAAATTTCTACCTTTGTTGCTACTCTATCATTGTTTGGGCCTCCCTCACCACTATACGTGACACTAATTTCTGCTCGGCAACCATGATGCAATGCCTCCACAATTCTATGAGGACCAATTCCATGATTGCTTCATCATTTCACTCGTGATTTATGTCGACACTACGAAGACTTCACCCCGACCACAACTTCAGATCAATGATTTCAGTTCAAAATCACTTACATTAACTTACCACATCAGCCTCTTTACATAAACTCACATCAACCTCGATGCCATCAGACAATGCCTATCATTTGCAACTTCAATTCTATGTGTTGAATCCACCAGATTCTCTATTTAATGATTTTCCATCGACACTTTATATTTAATGTTTTCAAGTTTTCTACTAAGGCCTTCATCAAAGTTTGAATTCTTTCATAACCTTCGTTGTTATACGGCCTTCTCTAAGCGCAATCTTCATTGTGATTGTCAGATTCCTACAAATTGTTTTCTTTCTTTTTTTCTTTCTTTTTCTTGAGCAAAAGAGTTTCATTGATCCTTTTAAAGTCAAATGAACTTTCCACAAATGTATCTACTCGAAGTAAAAGGCAAACCCATATCAAAAAGTATTTAATAAAGAAGATATTGAATAACTCAAATAATTATTGGATATGATAAAATTCTAAACCTAGTGGGACCTACTTCACAAGTCACAGAATTACATAACATGTTTCTCACTAAATTTTAGCACTAGCACACCATGTCCAAGCAATAAAAAAATCTCCATCATGTATGGCTCACTTATCATTGTATAGGAATTAGGTTACAACTTGTTCAATCATTTGTTTGTTCTAAAACATATTTTTCATGCTCCTAAAACAAAGCCAAAGACAATCCCCATATCAGAAAGAATTTAATAAAAAGAATGACAAGGGAGTTTTCCTTCAAAAGCTAAACCGGTTCAGTTGAGAGAGGGGGGTTAAACCGGCCCCCTCACCCCCCTCTTTTCATTAGGTGG
>JXCR01114274.1:0-12138 GCA_002079205.1 Phalaenopsis hybrid cultivar | reverse complement strand
CCCCCCCCCCCCTTCCTGATTTCATTTCATGTCCATACATCTTCTATTATATATGTTTTTATGCCTTAGGGTTTCAACTTATGTTATTTTCTTATTTCAATTTGTGAGGACAACCGCCGAAATCCTGTTATCCTCTACAAGGGCAGCATCCGACGGTTAGGGTGGCGCTCCGGTTGTATCTCTCTCCCAAGTGATGACTACCTTCCCCAACTTTCCCCCATCTCACATCCTTTCCACCAGTTGGATCCCCCAACCCATACACATCATCTAGCCGCTCTCTTTTCCTGCTATCATCTCACAGTTACTCTCTCCCGTAGCTTGTTGCCCACATCCCATTATGTCCGTCCTCACATTTCAGCTGCCATGCCCCTCACTATCGTAATAGTTTTGTTTCATGTTTACTACCATTCCTCCCTTCCGCAATACCCTATCAGCCTTCCTCCTCACCCATACTTCACTACCTACTCCCGGTCTGCCGCAACTCGACCATCTTCTCCATACCCTGTTATAATCCTCACTACCCGTTTCTTCCCTGCGGCAAACCCATCCCTTTCCACCTACACTTGCCACAAAGCACTCCACTAATTGCAAGTTGTTGTCGCAATTTAGATCTGTCTGCTTGTTGCTATGGCCAACCCCTCCCAACATTGCAGTTGTTGGTGCCGCCCTCTCCAGCTTCAGCTGTGACCACACCCCCAACTACCAATTCCATTTGTTGTCCAACCAAAGCCCATCGCCCTAACCCTCGCCCTAGGGTGTTGTTTGTATTTGTTGTTGTTTGTTTTCTGTTTTGACGAGTCTTTGTTATAACCTTCGAATTTTAGCAAATATATTTCACAATAATTTTTTTTTCTATTGTAGTATGGGTTTCCTTCGATATCAAAGGATATTGAAAAACTCAAATAATTACTAGATATGATAAGAACCTAAACCTAGTGGGATCTACTTCATAAGTCTTAGATTACACAATATATTTCTTATTAAACTATAGTAGTTGCACACACATTATCCAAGCAATAAGAGAATCACTGTCATTTTTGGTTCTTTTACTTTCGTATAAGAATTAGGCGACAACTAGACATTCGGAAATATATGTTTCATGTTTCTAAACTTTTACTAGTCTTGTATACATTCAAAAATTAGCTCATGATATAAAATGAAAAGCAACTTTTTTCCTGCTTATGCATTTCAAGATCATGAAACGAGAGATTTGAACCGAGTAATAACTTCTGTGAAACACCAAGTTAAAAACATTAAGCATGATCAATCTTTATCTTTCTAAATGCCATATAGCTTTATCATCTTCGTCATGCGCACCCATCAGTTGGCATTCTTTTTTTCCTCTTTTTTAAAAATTTTATGTTAGAACATTCAATGTGACATTTGTAAATTTTCAAAGCAAAAAAAGTATCTTTCCCACGTAATGGCGAGCAAAGTCATATTCCTTTTTTTCATTCAAAATAAACTCTTTGATGTTCCTATAATAAGCACTATGTGATTTGTTAGCTTTCATTAACAATTGTACTAATCTATTTTAGATCTTTTTGCTAAGATCCAAGTCTAGCACGAGCATTGTCTTAACCAATTTGGATTATAAAGATTCAATGTGAGAATGCTAAGGAATACTTTAGCCAATTCTTGTCCCTGTACTTTCAAAAGAAAGGAAAATTTTATCAATCTTTATCCATTAATACTAATCAGCAAAATAGAATTACAAAAGGAAAGATCGGACATACTAACCACAATTAGAGCCTTATTATTCCAACACAATGTTTTGAAATCATACTTGAGAGAGGTTAACTTTTTAGGTCCACCTCTACCTTTTTTAAGGTAAGCGAAATCTAAAACATCTACCCTCCTAACTTGGTCATCAAATTGTCGACGTTTAATATGACCAAACTATCAAAGGCGACTCTCTCTAAACTTGTATATTGGTGGAGCTACCCCAACCCTTTCACGGATATATTCATCTCGCATTTTTGTCTCTAAATATAAAGTCACTTGTCCACGTGAGCATTCTCATCTCAGCAACACTTAATTTTATACTTCTCTTTTACAGGCCAACATTCTGAACCATAAAGCATTGCAGGTCTCACCACCATCATATAAATATTTACTTCAATTCCAAGCGATACTTTTCAATCACACAATAAGCCTGATGCATTCCTCCACTTCAACCATTCAACTTAAGCTCTACTAATAACATCCCGATTTATATCACCATCACTTTGAACAATAGATCTACTCTATCCTTTTAATGACCTAATTATCCATTGTTATAACCACGCCATGAGATCTACTCTACTAAAATTAAATTTCATGTATCCAATTTTAGATCTACTCAAATGAAAGTTTTAAGATTTAAATTTGACCTCCATAATTCAAGTTTTCATGAACGCTCTCTCTACTCTTATCTACAAAAAGGATATCGTCACTGAAAAGCATACATAAATTTAAATCATCATGTAAATGTTCGGTAAGAATATACACAGTATGGGCTTAAAGTCGATCTCCAATGTAATCCAACTAAAATAATAAATTGTTTGATCAATTCTCCTTGTGTTTGAAAACAAGTAGCAGCTCTAGTATATATATCTTTAATGACTTGATATAACTAAAATCAACACAATTCTTTTTTAAAACTCTCCAAAGCATTCTCTTTGAATTTTATCATAATTTTTTTTCTAAATCAACAAAACTCATACGTAGATCCTCCTTGCTCTCTGTGTATTTCTTCATCAAACCTCTCATTAAATGTATAGCTTTCATAGTAGACTTGCCCTGACATGAATCAAAATTGATTGTGAGATTTTTTTTGTATCTCGTTGCAGCTTATGTTTAATTATTCTCTCATAACATTAATGTATGAAACAAAAACTTAATTCATCTATAATTTGCACACTAATGTGAGTCACTTTTATTTTTAAAAATAGAGACTAATAAACTCTTTCTCCACTCATCAAACATTTTCAGAATTTTTAAAATAATATTAAAATTTTAGTAAATAAAAAATTTAACAAATCTACTAATTATTTCCACACTTCTATTACAATAATATCAGGTCCTACCACTTTTCCATACTATATTTTTTAAAAGTCTCATCAATTTTTGTTTTATAAATGTGATGGTTAAAATAAAAAATTTTGCTATTATTTATGATACTAAGATCACTAAATTTAATTGTATTTTGATAATCTTCATTAAAAAAATATTATTAAAATATCTCAACCACCTATGTTAAATATTCTCCCATAAAAAAATTACTCTTTAATTTTCATTCTTAATACCCTTTACTTGAACTAATCTTTACATTTTTATTGTTTTGCTTGGCTAATTTATACATATATTTTTCACCATATTTAATATTGAATATATTATAAAGATCACTAAAACATAACTCTTAGCATCTCAAATTGTTTTCGTAGACTCCTTACGAGTCACTTTATATTTTTTTTTAATTGTCCGAATATTTACATCTAAATCAATTTTTATAATAAAATATTTTATTTTTTATATTTTCTTATATAATATTATTCCATCACGAATTATTTTTTCTTCAGAAGAGTTTTTTCTTTTGATTCTCCGAACACATCTTTTGCAAGTGTTTGATATTTTTCTTTTATCTCACATAGTATTAGCTTGTTCATCAACAACTCAAAGCTTAAGATCTTTAAATTAAATCATAGAAATTAATTTATTTGTGACTATTAAGTACCTCGTATAATTTGTGATAATATTTTGATGTATTTTTCATCTTTCAACATTTCATCTTAAAATTCAAAACCAACCATCGATGTTATGTACTTATATTTTTCTTGAAATGATCTTACAATCTTTATAATCTCAAAATTTTATTTTTTCACGAAAAATGAATGATTTGTGTTTTATTAAGTTTATTTTTATAACTAATTATATATTTTTTAAATAAAATATTAAAAGTAACAAAATCATTAGCTAAAGTAAAATGCAATATGATTCTACCTTCTCCCCTAGTCACTCCAAAATCATATTCATCATAAATATTTCTAAAATTTTCTATCACTCTACCAATTCTTTATTCAAGGGGATATGTATATTAATTATTCTAGATCATTCCAACTTTTTTTAAACATATATTCAAACCTTCTTTAAAGAACATAAGCACTTAAAATATTAAGAATCTTAGTACGACAATAATCTTTAAATTTATAATTATATCTTCAATTCTATTAGTTTTTACAGTATTATCTATTAAAAATTTATCTATAGTTACATCTACATCAATTTTAGTATAACTCTTACCTAAATGCCAAATTTTAAAATTTAAGTTATCAAATTCCTGAGTCTTTTCTCCAAGTCATTTAATTTCTTGAAGGCATATGATATTTGTCTTCTTATAAACTACAATATCTATTGATTTCATTAATTTATCTTTGAGAATACCTATATTCTATTTTTTTATCATATTATTAATTTAATTGACTAATTTCTTTGTTCGCATCCATTCATTATTTATTTAACACTACGCTCAAATGTTGGTAAAACGAACTTTGCACAATTTTACAGTATTTAGGTTATACAGCGAGTCGTTTTTCAGTAGGCACCCTGCCCTAGCATTAGCCCAATGATTTAAAAAATTCATGTCATAATTTTTCGATTAAAATTTTTACGTTAGTTATCGACCACCTAACTTATCAATCGCCATTTAAATGAAATACAAGGGAATGCAACAAACACTATTTATACTATTTATCCCATTTTATGTCATTTAAGAAGTAATCATCCTCCTACAAAACATTTTTTATGAACCTAAACACTCCTTTAATCCCTAAAAATGTATTTCTAATTTCATTTTTCATATTCTTGCTAGCACTTACATATGCTCATTGAAATATGCTTGGGGATTTGCATTTTGGCAACTTGGCACGCTTTTAGGAGTGTGCTTGTGTGCTTTTCTGCAAAACATAATTTAAAATTGAATTTTGCCTCATCAAATGTGCCCTCCACTAAAACTATTCAGGTTTATTTCTTGCTCTTTGGCAGCAATTGCGTTGTTTTTGGGTTGTACACACAATTTTGTAATTGTGCATATCTTATTTTGTTTAGTCCATTTTATGCTATTACAGTTTGATATTACATATATCCCTCATCTAGACATCAAAAGATAGGTCTTCGTTGATTTTCTTGCAGCTCATCCAATCCCGACTAATTTGCCTCTTCATGATGATCTCGTGGATAAGCCCTTATTGGTAACTGATAATTAAAAATGGGAACTATACTTTGTCGGGGCATCTTCGTATATGCAAGCTTTGTGATGTAACTTGTGGATTCATTCATGCTCACAAATGTGCATGTATAAGTCAAACTTAATATTTTGGCAAGTGCTCAAAATAAGAATATATTATTTGTAATTTGTTCGCATTAATGCCTACATGCTCCGCTAGAGAAAGAATTGACACTTAAAAATAGATGTGTCAAAATTTAGATAGATGCATTAGTTTTTTTTTTATATTTTTTCTTTTAATAATGGTTATACCTGTCAGAACCTTATTAGTTTACTCCAATGGAAACTACGAACATAAAGTTTGTTGGTTGTTTCCCTAATAGCTCGAATCAAACACTAGCCTTCTTGCTTATCTGCATTTGACACTCCATGACATACTTCCATTGCCAGTTCTTTCACCCTTGACATTTACTCACCATTTATTCCTTTTTTTACATTAGCCTTCAAAACTGCGTCCATCGATGTTGCTACCACAGCTGTCATCTTTAGAGCTCCTTCAAAAGAGAGACAACCTGGGAATCTCTTAAGGAGCTATAATAGATGAAAAAGGTTTCATAATTTCAGCTTTCATTCAGCAGAAATATCTCGGCAAAACATTCCTCCAAATTCAACCGCATAGCAGCACCTCGTAAAAGAAGGATAGTTTTAAGGATAACTTATGCACCAGAATTCACAATATCCAATTCCAACAGGGCACAAAAAAATGAGGGACTCCATACAAAATGCAACGGCTGAAATTTTAGCATAAGTAGCATATTACTTGAATAAAAAAATAAATGCAAGCTACACTTGTGAAAATTTGGCAACTCCAAGCCTACAATATTTAATATGAATTTCCATAAAATCTGCAATTATGCTGTACCACAATATTGTAAAAATAACTTACCCTCTTCAGAATATTAACCCTATCTTGGAGACCATCCACAGCAAGATCATTGTCATGCTCATCAATCTCATGAGAAGAGTAGGATGTTGCTCTGATTCCACCCTCTTCAATGCCATCAAACAATGCAGCTCTGTTGCTGCGATGGTCCCTAGAAGAGAGAATATCTTAAGATATATAACGACAGCAATGCCCTGATATACCCTAATACATCTATTTGAGCATGCAAGGAAATGGGCGCAAGAAAATAATAAAATGAACAAAAATAATTAATTGCAAATAACATATAACTTAAAAAGCATGGGAGAATTTACATTTGATTAACCGTATAAAAACCAAACTTACGAGCCACAAAATTAAATAAATGGAGACTTGAAAAGATTAAGTAGGGTATATTTGGTTGAGTGGATAATGATGGTATTCATTCTAACATGCAGAGGTTATAATTTTTTAGGTCTTTAGTTGAATGTCAAAGGAATACAATGTTTTGCTCTAAGAGATTTTGAAGAAATACAACAGTTCAATTTTTAGGAAATTGAATTTGTCCAAATCAACAATGCTTGAATCCCTGCATTCATCGATCTCAACTTCACGCATCCCAGTACTAGAGAACCTCATCAGAGCATCTGAGTGCTCGTGAAGAGCAGCATAGACCTCATGCTCATCTAGCGATTTTGCTCATGAATCACCCTCCATTGCTCATCCCAGATCACCCTACATTGCTGCTAATTTTTCCATTCCTTTTACTCTTACCTGCATGGTAATGGACCCAGAACACTCCCCACATTGTCACTAATCCCAGACCACCTAGCAAACCTCCTGCCATCGCATGTGTCCTATTTATATTTTTAAAAGGGTATTTAATATATACAGCAACAGCAACAACAAGCCTATCTCACTAAGCAGGGCCGGCTACATGAATCATTTTTCTCCATTGTGCCTTATTGAGTGTCATATTTTCATTTAATTCTAATAAATTAAGATCATTTTTTATACAATATGCCCAAGTTTTTTTACATACACCTCTGCCTTTCTTCACATAAGTCGAATCTAAAATATCTATTCTCCTAACCAGATTATCATATGGTTGGTATTTAATGTGACCAAACCATCTAAGATGACTCTTTCTAAATTTGTCCGCCACTGGAGCTACACCAGCTATCACAGATATATTCATTTCTTATTTTGTCTCCAAGCGTAAAGCTACTCATCCACCTAAGCATTCTGATATTTTTGTGTGTGTGTGTGCGCATACATACATATGAATACAAAACTTCCAATTCATTTTAAGTCAAATTGAAAAAATATATATATTTCCTAAATTTATTTTAAACAGGTCAAATAACCTATTTTAAATGCACAAAGTTGACATTATATTTAAAAAGCGCATAAAATCTGAATACATACAACTAAACGATCATTTACTATCAGAGAATCAATTTTGCTTAATTTTACAAAAGTTTATAATGAAAATAATTTTTTTGTAAAAATAATTAAGGAGAAAATTATAGTGAATGAAAAAAAATTATTCAAGTGGTTATAATAGATCTCGAGAAAATAAAAGATCAAATACCACAATAATGATTTGGTGCTCATAAAGTAAAAAATGCCAATGTCAAATGTATGTTGAAGTTATTAAAAATATGTACACAATTAAGCATTGACTAATATTAGCAGTTGTGAAGTAACAAGAAAAAAAAATCAATGAAAGTTGGATCATATCAAAGATTAGCATAAGTCATATCTTTTTTATTGGTTATGAAGATGCTAACGAATAATATTCAAGTTGATGTGCTATTGTCATAGCCTTTTTGTATATTTTCAACTTTAGAGGGTGTGATATTAACATAAATGAATAAATATTATCAGAAGATGAACAGTACATTTGTGTGAATGCTTTAAGTAATTTGGATCTATTATTTACAAAAAATTAAGGATATAAATGAGAATATAATTTTTAAAGTTAAAGTACGATCGTCACGGAAGTATCATTCAATGAGATAATGCAAAAAAATAAATAAATAAAAGTTTTATAAAATTATAATTCGGACAAAGATATTATATGGATATGAGTGCCAGAAAAATAGATTAGTTGTTGATTGTTAACTTGCACATATCAGAGGTAAGAATGCAGGATAATTACGTGATAAAATTAGGAAATGTAAACTAAATAATTAGAAAATAGATTAGTTGTTAACAGTTGCATATGTCATAGGTGAGAATGTCAAGAAAGTTATGTGATAAAATTAGGAAATGTAAACTAAATAATGATTACATTAAAGGAGCTATTGGAGTGACGTTTATTGAAAATATGATTAACAAAACTTAGCTAGCTTTGCACGGACACAATTAAAGGTAGCAAATACGCATGAGATTGGTAAATAAAATTAGTGTCCCTAAAGTGGCATGGATAGACATTGTTCAAAATAATTTACAAATAATACCTATGATGCCTTGGACATCCCTATGCTGAAGAATGAAAAGAAAAAAAAACATAAAGCAAACCACAAATGGTTGAGATAAGTCTTACAATAATAATGTTAAGGTTAATTTAGGCTTATGAAAACAAATCCTTTTCTCGCTATAGCATCATATAAATAAGCATGAAACAAAATAGAGCAGTGGGTACTATTCAGAAGAAAAAAAATACAAATCGTGGCCTCCTGTGACATTAAATAATATAATTAACATAACAGAGTTTTTGTAGACGTATGGGATAATGTCGCCGCCAAATTTTTCTGACTAGCCAGAATTAAACATTGTCCAAACCTACTTATTTATGTTGTATCCATTATTACTTTCTGATAACTTCAAATGATAAATTCTATTCAGATAAACAAATATGACACAACAGATTGGTAAAAAAGAATGTTCTGACTGACTGTATGCATCAGACACAAAGAGAGGGAGAGAGATGGAATAAGAATAATCGTGGGCAAACCTTCTTGAATTCATGATTCTTCTTGTTTCTGGCAGAGTAGTAAGCAATTTGAAAGAAGCAATGGATAACCTAGATCATGAACAATACAATCTCATCAGAACTAACTGCAATTAAAAAGAAGCATAGTTTTCCCATCAGAAATAAACACAATCAATTTAAAACATAGTTTTCAAGATGTTGGAGCATAGCAATATGCATCTTACCATTTTAATCAGACAAATTTATCAAACCGTGAAGAATCGCCTAATAAAAAATAGAAATTTGTTCTCAAATAGTTCCCCTTTGAAAAATCAAAGTTAATTCCATAACAACCGGGATAGGCACGAGCTTCTGCGCAGTAGACTCGAAACTTCAAGGAAACAAACCAATTAAAAAAATGAACTCCTGATGTCTAATATTGAACAACAATAAACTCTGATTCAGCAGTGATTTGCTCGAACAACTGAAGGAAGACTTAAGCCACGCGTTTCAGAGCCAAAATAACAGTGTCCTACTAATAGCAACCCCATTTAGACTTCGATTCAGAATATTTTGCTGGTGCCCCAACTAGATAGCCCGGAAAGGGAAAAAAAAATTTCCTATACATACATAACTAATCTCGTCATGTATACATCAGAGAGATGGAACATTCAATTTCTATAGATTCTACCCCCAATTTGTTCAAATACATGATTAAGCAATCCAAATTGAGGCGAGGATATCAATTCAAGGAGCAATCAAGCATGATCTATAACTTTCCATGGAAAGAAACGAAGAACGAATTGAGATACCATCAGATTCTTCAAGACGTGAACTGATGAAGAGGGAAATCTAAGAAGAGCAAGCGCCAATTGTAAGAGAGATGAAGAACCTGTCTTGTCGCAGATGGAGGAACCAGAACGCTTCGAGATCTCGAAAACCAGAAAAAGAGGACTGATTTACTTGCTCCGCTCGCAGAAGTAGGAGTTCCCCTGACCAAAAGGGTTTATAGTTCGTGTCGATTCGGGTCACCCGTAAATGGGTTCGCCATATTTTGTATATCTAACCACTTATTAAGAAAATTTACACACATTCATACATGACACATAATTTTTATATATATTTAAAATTTCCTTTTTGATAATTACATTTATGATAGTTTGGTATCATAAAATTAGGCATGAAAATGTGTGATATGTTTGAAAATATAATGATAGTGGTGTTTTTGAATTAATTTGATAAATTTATTATTCTGCATGTAAAATTGAAAGTTTAAATATTAGGCGCGTGAATATATATTAATAGTGAAGTGTAAATGCCCATTTTCTGTTATATTTTTGTAATAGTTGGTAGGAATGTGATAGATGTAATAAGCTTTATATATATATATATATATAGATGTGTGTGTGTAAGGGCATTTACATATATAGTTGTATACACTAGAGCTATCCTCACGAATCTTAAAGAGAATGAACGGTTGAAAATAAAAAAGTCTCCCCAAGTGTAAACAGGCAATCGATAGGTCACTGTCGAGTAGGTGAAACCACATTTCCAAGCCCGGTACAAGTCAAAGCTCTAAGAGGATCTCTTGCCCGATAAATCATAGCGATAAGTCTAATCGGATACCTCACTGGCTCACACAAACAGAGACAACATTGTCTAAAACCTTGCCAATAGGGATATCCAATTGGGGCGGCGAGCCGACCAGACAAACGAGACGTAAGCCCCATATGACTAAAGTCAAAGTGATAAGTGAGTTATGGTTCACCCAACAAAACAAATCGACTTACTGACACTCGCCTCTCTACAATTATTAGATAAACGAAAATCATCACCTAACAAAAGAAACTACATTTTTATCATGTAGAATATAAGTTGAGCTTATGCATGTGGGGCTTTTCACCTTATTTAATTGGAAATCAAATTCAAATTTGAAACTTTTTTATGAAAATATAATAAATAACAAATAGCAAATGAATGCTCATGATAAATTTTTTGAGGTATGATATCAATACCAAGTGCGTAGTGATATAGAGAACGCAATACATGATCATGCAATTTGTTTGTGAGTTGTAAATGTGTATGGATAATTGTAAGGCCCAAGAGTAGCATATTTTGATGACCCATAATTCATGAATGATTTATTTATATCCACAGTGCATCTTATAACACAAGATATCCACTTCCAGGTACTGACATCTCATATAACTAAAATACATATGTTTTTGCACTTGATGGATGTCAGTATTAGCTACTATCATGTCATGTCACTAAAAGTTGTCTGACAACAAATTTATATATGGATTTAAGTATGATGTAGGCTAAATATTGGCAAGCGGTCATTTTGGACATAAAAAATCCGTGGATTTGATAAATTTGGATTTTGTGGATTTAAGTCATAAATCTGGGATTTACTTTATGCTTGCTAGAAATTTTGCAGCAGTAGAGTAATGAATTATCGTCTTGGCGTTGCAGAGAATTCAGCACACACAGATAAAAGAGAAGAAGTAAACAGAAGGAGACACCTCAACTTTTTTTACGTGAAAACTTTTGAAAGGGGGAAAAAACAAGGGGCCTAGCCCAGTTAAAGTTATCCACTATAAATGATGAGTACACAGGTTCATTCCTCTCATAAATTAAGGAAGATAGAAATACAAAACTGTATAACTATAATCTGGATGTTGTTCTTGGCGATAACAGGTTGCAATGGTCATTATTGATTATTGTAGAGGTAATAGTCTATTGTGAGTGTTATAAATGGTTGCTCCAGAAGCATTGATTGGCCAAAGAAACCGTAGTAAGCAGTTGCAGAAGCTGGGAATCACATAGGCCGTAGTGGTGAATATGAATGATGTTTGAAGGTCGCTGGGGCCGGGAGCTGCACGAGCTGTGAACCACGTATGGCGCAGAGACGAATATGAATGATATTCGTAAACCGCGAGGGCCAGAGTCAGGAGCTGCATGAGCTTATGACTGTGTTGGTCGTTTGGGTGAGTATGAATGACGTTCGTAGGTCATGGGGGTCAGAGTTGAGAGTGTTGACCTCACTTTTGGTTGAGGTCTAGAAATTTCTTTAGTAGCCTAGGTCTAGCT
>JXCR01114264.1:0-30795 GCA_002079205.1 Phalaenopsis hybrid cultivar | reverse complement strand
TTTTGCTCTAAAAGCTACAACACAGCATCACACCAACATTATTAGTTTCTACAACATGCAGTCCTGTACAATGGAAACCATGTAACGTCGCCATAATGTTTAGAACATCACACTAACCTCCTCTCTCTTAAGGGTTTCTGGAAGTAGAAAGATCCACCGATCAACGATCTGCATTGATTCCGAAGATGCGAACTTTGTGCATGTTTGGGAATTTGGCGACGACCAATACGATCACTGCAACGGTATTCAGAAAGAGCATCGGTTGTTGGTAGTCGGTTGTGTGCGAAGCTATCAAGTACCTGACAAGGAAGACATTAAGATCAGCACTAATGAGCTTATCTCTGGCTCATTAGCTTCTTTATCATCTAGCCTGGCCTTCATTAGCAATCATCCCCTAGCTACTGTATACCATTGCCCATTAGTTGCTCCTTCATATAGTTGAAAGCTGGACAAACTTGCTCAAAATTCAACTCAAATAGGTAAAGAGTTGATTTTGATTCAACTAAAAAGGAAAATCAAGTATATTTTCTATATTAATTTTGGGAAATAAATGAAATATATACTAAAAGGCGAAGCACGCTTTAATAAACAGGCCGTCAGATCTATCGTCAATTTGAGACGGTCCGAGTTCATGAATTTTATAGGGATTAAGTAGATTGGCTTAAATGAATTGAATTCAGGAAGTCTATATGACACTAGCTAATTACAGAAATTACCGAGAGTTTTAACTTTGATAGCTATCCTCTTTGCAAAAAATTTAGCTAATAGGATAGTTACATACATAGCACCCGTCACATTGTTATTTACAAAATGTAGCACCCAGGTGATACTTTTGTACAACTGAACCGATGTTTTTACGCATGACACGATCAAACTATTGAGAATTTGACAAAAATGAAAAAAATGGGTCGTTGTTTTATCATGAATTTTGATATCTAAGTGATAATTTGAAAATTGGATGAAACAGGGTGCTAGATTTGTACATAGCAAAGTTTCGGGTGATACGTATGTAATTGCTCCTTAACTATTATATACGCCACGGTAGTAGCTATTTCTCTGCCATTCTTAAATCCTAGTAACTTTACACCTACCATTTGGAAACTTCAACCATATGACTCAGTCTGACTTTACTAATAATCTCGTTTATGCTGAAGTTCTCTTTCTCCATTTTCCATATTAGAAGGTCAAATTCAAGTGAAATTTCACTTAGAAGCTGACACACGTAGACTTGTATCTATTTCAAAGCTATTTAGGTGACTGATATCACGAATCCACTAAAAACAAATATCTTTACCAAGTTACGCATTAACTGTTAGCCTAATAAAGTGTCAAAATAGTCCTCTGACTCTTTGCAAGGGTCCATTTTTAGTGCTAGAGCCTAGAAGTGTCAAATTAGTCCACATAATATTTTAATGGGGGCTAAAATAGTGCTCTCTAGGAATTATTTAAGCTTATATTATAAGAGTCTAGAAACTAATTACTCTGGGAGGCCCATGTAAATAGTGAGGGAACTAATTTGGCACTTTACTCGCTCTAATATTACATGTGAAATTCAAAATCTATCTAATCTTTAGGCTTAAAAATCCAAGAACGTCTGAAATTGAACATGGTTCAAAAACATAAAGAAAATTCATCTTGCATTCATTCACATAGGAACCAATGGCGTTCTGTAAGTACCTTATATTTCCCCTAAATATGTAACAACGAAGAGTATTTAGGCAATGCTGGTACTGCCAGGTTGATTTAAAAGTTGGCAATGTGAGAACGTATGATGTCCCACCTCTTCCCAGAAAGAATTATCCTCCAGTAATATATAACATTGGGGCATTTACGTACATAGCATAAAATTCTTATTTATTTACGTATCTCGCACCTAAACTTCCATATTTACACACATAACACTCAAATCTTTAATATCATATAAATAATAGCATTATTATCACTTTCTAAAAGTGAAATACACCTTTTCATGCATAGGTTTAAAACACCTTTGTATGTAAATATGAAGTTCGGCTGTCAAATATGTAAATACATCCAAATTGTGTGCTATAAATGTAAATTTCTCTAAAACATTTCATCAGAAACTTACTATTTAAGGTCAGAAAGATACTCACAGGACAACAGGCACGACAGTCAAAAACTTCCTATTACGTGTAAGTTGCTTGCCATTATCTATCTGTTCCCACCATGTCAAATTATTGTATATACCCTGATCTTCAGCAAAGGGTGTTCCCTTCCTCCAATGGAAAAATTGATAAGTAATCTGAAAAAAAAAAGAGAGGAAAAAACTTATTTAAAAAAACTAAAAAAATGATGCGCTGAAAGTATTAAAAATGCTAAAGAAGTATTGAAATGAGTCAGATTTATGTGCAAAACAAGAGAAAACACGTGCTTAATATGAAAAGAGAAATGTCACATATTTATGTGTTTGACCAAAAAAAAAAAAAAGTGCTACAAATTGATAACTGCTCTTGCCAACTAACATAAAAAGTTTTAGATAGCAATTTTAAATCTTTGTGATTACTTTTCAATTATTTTCTATACAATTTTGGGCATAAATACCCATTCGAGGATGAACAAAGCAAGCTTTACAGCTGCTACATTTCTCACGGAATTTGAGTGAGACTGAAGGAGTTCTCATTCCAACCTTTTCTTCCTCTAAACATAAGATCAAAATCACGAGAGAAGATAAGAGTGTTCTAAAAAGGAATCATACTTAGAAAATAGTTGAGCTACCTGAATTAAAATAAAAAGGATATGCTTAATCTTTTGGAATAGAATACTAGAAAATATTTGCTCTATGGCAATATTAAATAAAATTCATAACCAACTCTTTAACCAATAACTTATAATTGTTCACGCACGAATATGATGTAAATATTGACTTTTAACATGATGATATGAAGGAAAAACAAAAGTAATCATCTTACTTCAGCCATAATAAAAAACCTTTTAAAAAACTAGCCATGAAAATTTAAAAGGACACTATACAAGTGAAGAAAATCTTCAAGAGCGCTATTTAGAAGATTCACAACAATCAAGATGGAATGTCACTACAAAAAAACACGGGCTTATCGGTAGAAAAACTCAGCCCAAATTTCAGTCAATAGATTCATCAGACAAATGGCAAAAATTTAGCGATTTTGCTGCTAGAGAACCAATCCAAACCTAAATATATTCAATCCACCGAAGGCTTTATTCTTCTTTTCATCCTTTTCTTCCTCCTGAACCCATTTCACTCCCTTTCGCCGGCTACCACATTGTTAGCTCCCATCACCCAATTTAACAAAATTTATTTGATTCTTCCATAGATCTTGAGATAAATCACACCTACTTTACTTCTTGCAAACATAAATATAATATTCATTCATAGAATTCTCTCGATTTCTTTCTTAATAAAATTAAGAGACTGTTTTATAATAAACATTAAATAGGTTTTTTAGCTTAAATCTATAATTTATTTCATAGATTTACAATGCTCTCATATTAATCTTCGTTCAATATCTTAATCTACAAATCTTACGTAGATTAAAAAAAATTACTTGATTCATATGAAATACAAAGCTTATATAATATTTTTTTATTAGAGTAATAATTTATTTGTCATATCAAAATTTTTTTAGATCTTTTGTTTAGGATTTTTCAATGTTAGACTTATATTTATTTGTAGGAGTAAATATTTTCTGTGTTGGAATTATTTCTATTGATTATAATTAAAAAGTAATCTATCATATGTACATATTTAAAAAATTCCAAACTAAATTTCTTGTCCATTTTAAATAATTTACTTAACACTATCATTGTAGGGTGCCAAATCTTGAATGTTAAAAATCGAGAGTTGAGTTAGGTAGTGGATAGCTAGCGCGTATATTTGTCCAAAAATTATGACATAAATCATTATATCAATGCTTGGGTGCCCTCTAGAAGCGATATATTGTACGACCTGAATATAGTGAAAAGTTTGTAAGTGTCGTTGCAGCGTCGCCCGATTGTAGTGTTAAAAAATAAGGGTTTACACATTATGGACAAATACAGACAAAATAATTAGTCCATGAAACAAATATTATGATAAAAAATTATCAGTGTTTGGGCGTCCCATAGAATCAACACGTTGTATGACATGAATATAGTGAAAAACGTGAAAAAACCGCTGCATCTGCGCTCGATTATAGTGTTAACTAAACACGGGTTCTCACATAATGGAAGAACATGGAAAAATAAGTTAATCCATGAAACTAATATTATAATAGAAAATTGGAATATAGGCACTCTCCCTAGTAAATTAATATAATTAGTAGATAATATGATTCATAGGAAGAATATGCATTGAAGAAACTGAATGAGTTAGAAAAAAAAACTAAAGAAATTGATGGCTTATGTTTTAAACTTTTATATTCAGGTTAGGGTCGTATGAGAAATTGAGTATCTGTAATTATAGATAAAATTTTAAAAGAAAATGTTGTAAAAATTAATAAAATTGAGATATAATTATAGTTCTAAAGATTATTATTGATATTAAACTTTTTAATATTATAAGTGCTTATATTCCCCAAATAGGTTTGGATATATATTTAAAAAAAAAAATGGAATGAACTTAAATAATTAATAAAAATGATGTCTCTAAAAAAAAATTATTAGAGATTTAAATGAACATAGTGAAAGAATGGTAAAAGGTTTTAGGGGCAATTTTATAAGTCGAAGTGGTACTTTTCTATCACACAATAGGCTTGATCAATTCGTCCACTTCAACCATTCAACTTCTACTAATAACTTCCCCATCTATATCACCATCACTTTAAACAATAGATTCAATATATTAATTCTATCCCTTTTTTTTTATAGTAAATTTTATAAGATGGTGGTGAGACTTATAATGCTTTACGGTCCAAAATAATGGCCTGTAAAAAGAAGCATAAAATTGAGTATTGTTGAGATGAAAAAAATCAGGTCGAAGAGAGGGTTTACAAATGGAGACAAAATATGAAATGAATATATCCGTGAAAGGGTTGAGTAGATCCAATAGTAGACAAGATTAGGGAGAGTTTCCTCAGATAGTTTGGTTACATTAAATGGCAACCATTTGATGATCCAGGCAGAAGAGTAGATATTTTAGATTTGACATATGTTAAGATACGTCAAGTTAGACCTAAAAAGACTTGAGAATGTTGTATAAAAATGATCATAATTTATTAGAAGTAAATGAAAATTTGACACTTAATAGGACAGAACGTAAAAAAACAATTAATGTAGCCAACCCCACTTAGTGGGATAAAGGCTTGTTGTTGTTGTTACTGTTATTGTATTTAAATAATTTACTTATTTATTCTATAAAGGCCTTAAATCATACTAATTTCGCTTAATGATAAATGGATGAATAAGCAATTCATATTAATTCACAGGTGATAGAAAAAATAAAATTACAGATATCATAATAAATAAATTTAATGCTCATTCAGTGTCATTGAAGAAGTTTCTAGTGGATATTCCCAATATACGAAGTTAGAATTTTGAGGTAATTATCATTTCTTTTAACTATCAGTGCAAAAATATGTGTATATGCATTGGCATACTAACATCTTTTTATTTACAAAAAAAATTAATGGCTACTGAAAATCAAGATAAGAGAATTTGAGATGTAGGACTCAACTCATTCGTCAGATATGATAATAATCATTCAAAAATCTAGAGAACGGCCTTTATGAATAAGTGCGAGAGACTGGGCCAACTTATACATAAGCTTGAGACGGCTCTAATAATGCCTGAAAAAAAATTTGGGCTGCTGATAAGTTTAAAATCATGTATTTACGATATAACTTAATTATTAAATATATATTTTATTTTAAAAGTGCCTTTATAGAACGAAATGTTAGGAAGAAATCCCACAATAATTGAGCTACACATGCAAACCCACCAACTTCAAGGTTTATGCAAAAAAATTATTATTAAAATCTAAATTATTTAAAAACATCTGATTATTTGATCAAAAGAGTACATAACTCTTGGGGGAAAACAGAGTAAAACCTTTTGCCATAGGACTATAGGTGGATCTTCTCAGAAATCAAACTTATGTTTGTGGAGCTAAACTATATATAAAAAAAAGGGATAGAATTAATTCAAGGGTCAGNATGCAAAAAAATTATTATTAAAATCTAAATTATTTAAAAACATCTGATTATTTGATCAAAAGAGTACATAACACTTGGGGGCAAACAGAGTAAAACCTTTTGCCATAGGACTATAGGTGGATCTTCTCAGAAATCAAACTTTTGTTTGTGGAGCTAAACTATAAAAAAAAAAAGGGATAGAATTAATTCAAGGGTCAANAATGTTAGAAATTTTTTTATTCATTTCATGGTTATTTAATTTATTTAATCAATATATATTCTTTCTAAAATTTATAATAAATAACTCTATTTAGAAAACCGGACTAAACAAGCCAGTGGTCCAGTTCGCTGGCTTAAAAACTGCCCCTGCATCAAACTGGATTGAACCGGTTTAAACCGGCTTGGAGCCGCAAAAACCGGTTGCTTTGACCACTAAACTGAAAATTATATTTTTAACATTTACACCACCAATTCTATGTAATTTATATATCTAACGCCTAAACTTTATTCTATACATTTATACCACCCAAATCGCTTACGTCATATCAAAAACATTACTATTACAAAAAAATCCAATTTAAATACATGCCACCCAACTTTATTTATTTACATATCTAACACCTAAACTTTATTTTTTAACATTTATATCATCAAAATCATCCATATAATATAAAATATCACTATTTTTAAAAAAGTGAAATACAAGTTTTCATGCATAGATAAATTGACATGTTAAAATTGAATTTTAGGTGTTAGACATTTAAATACATAGGAATTGAGTGTTATGTAAATCTTATCTACTGCCATTTTTAAATATAGTCATGATTTATTAGATCATCTGATTGAACCTAGTTCAACCTTTGAACTTTGAACATCTCCTATTCCGGTCCGGTTTTCAGAACCTAGATAAAAAATATATATACGTGTGTGTGTCCTTATTAGTGTCAAAGGTGTGTCATTATCTTATATTTTTAAAAATAAGTGTGTCCCATTATTAGTGCATCCTAAATAGTTGATCAATTGTTAATTTTTGCTAGGTGCTTGCTTGTGCAATTTTCTCGAGAAATCTACTAGAAAATTTTCTAACAAAATATTTGGACAAAAAAAAAGTATTTTTAAAAGCATGTTCCAATGAATTTTACAATTAAAAATGAGTTCTTTACCTTGTAGTGTGCGATGTAAACAAAGCCACAAACACCCTATACTCTTCATAAAACACTCAAATGAAAAAAATTGGCAATTCTTAACAGATATGTTGATGGTCAGATACATATAATGACGACTGCAAAAAAATCATTTAGAAAAATATTTAATGCAAAATTTGAGATCAAAGAACTCAAAAAAAGTAAGTTACTCCTCAACATGAAAATGGCTCCATCAAAAAAAGAAATATTTATCCCACAACAAAAATACATCACGGAGCAATTAAGAGAAACAAATATGACATAATACAAGTCGTGTGAAACTCCAATAGAATCAGGCAAAAAAATTGGATATTGATGAAATATGAATCAATGTAAAACAAGAATAAAATAAAAAATTATTTGAAAAATTAATCAACATATCACAAACTCATCCAAATATTGTATTTAAGTAAGCCTAATAAGTGATATATAGATGAGGTTGAAAATATTATATAGTCTCAAGGCCAAGCACAGAATTAGAGTTTAGAACAATTGCTCAAGATATCTATTTGTTTCTATTGTTGAATTTATAGTAGAAAATCTGAAGACTAAATAAAAAGAATCTATAAGAGTATAGCAACATTAAAAATCTAAAATTTACGCTATACACAATACGATAAAATATGAATGAAGAAAGCATATGAAGGCAGATAGATATTTCATAGAAAAATTGAAGCGTGACTTGATTTGTACCCTTGTATTGCAATAAACTCGTCAATATATTCACCAAGAGCTTTTACAATCCTACATTAAAAAATTGTTTTAGCAAACTAAAAATGATATATCTCTTACAACTAGTTAAGGATGTTTGTCCCAAAATGGAAAGGTGACAGCGCAATCTTGGAGGGATCAAAGCTAGGTAGCGGGTGCAGACAACAATGCCAATAATTTCATTAAGGATTAAGGATGAATAAAAGATAGAAATGAAAGGCGAACGAGCTATAATCGGTGACTAGCAAAATGGGAACAGAGTAGGTACACAAATCCACGGCAACTGATGAAAATGGAAATCATTGGCAAACAAGTCCATGGCAACAAATGAAAAATGAAAACCAAAAATATAAGGGAACATTGATCTAACGAGCCTTAAATAACCTTTTTAATGGTAATTATTACACATTATAAGAATACAAAGACAACTCTATAATACCTTCTGAGTGAATGATAACAGAAATAAGCGTTTTGCAGTTCTCCTATTTTCTATACTAATTTATCACTTTACTTTTGGATGTTGGCTTCACCATATGGGAGCAATGGTGAAAAAAATATATTGACTTCTTGGCTGCAAACAAATGCAAATCAGGCCTGAATAAGGGCCAGATCAATTTAATGGACCAAAACAACTACAATCTAATCCTAGATAAGCCCAAACAAATAAAGTCTAAAGCAGCTAATAAAACCAAAATCAACTTGACTGCTCCCAAAATTAGATGCTTAATACGAATAAGAAATAATATGATTAATGAAAAATGTACTAAAATATTGGATGCTTTAACAAATGCCTTAAATTAATGGTCCTCAAAGTTTTAGAGATAAATGATATTATGAAAAATGTATCAGGTTATAAGGTGCATGGAAACTTGTGTTGAAGTGGATGATTTGCTCAGGTTAAAGGCACCAATCATTTTGAAAGCAATGCTAAAGCACAATATCCCCAACATTCAAGCTGAAGGTATCAAATCATTTTGAATGCCAGGCTAAAGCACAAAACCCCTAACATTCCAACGAATAAGAACCATCATTAGACTAAAACTTCTCTTTGAAATTACAAAACATTTTCTAGTACACTTCAAAATTTGTGTCATACATAGACTACTAACTTGAAGAACAAAGGTACAAATCATAGCTAACATCAGCACATGGTTATAACTTATGAAACCAAAAGGAAAAAGGGTTCCGATATTCAGCATTGATCAGGCGTTTTCAACTTAAGTGTTTATAGTAATAAGAATCTGAATTTCATTTAAGGATGCTGTAGTGAACTCTGTTGGTTTTGCAGAAACTCATTTTTTATAACTAAATTCTTTTATTTGTTTACCAACCCACACATCAATTTTATAGGCAATGCTCCAACCCATCATTCTATTAATTTTATATTATTCAAGGGTAATTAAAAAAAAAAAAAAAACTAGAAGCGTGACATTAGAGTTGACCCAAAGCACAATAGGAAAAGCAAATAGGCGGTTACAATCAGACACGCTAGAAAGGGAACTTACAGCACGGCATAAACTCACAATAGGGCTCAATCCATGGGCGGTCACAATAGGGCTCAATCCATGGGCGGTGGATGTCGACTAGGTGGTCAAGGAAAGAAGGTAGGTGGCTGAAATGGCTTGTGGGTGGTTGGGGAAATAAAAGAAGTGCCTGGGATTGCTTTGAAGCAGAGGGCCAGGACAACAAAGGGCAGCAAAGTGGAAGGGTAGTGGACTGCAGGACATCAAGAGGAGGGTTGTCCAGTGTGGGGTAGCAAGCGGGGATTGCAGGGGCAACAGGATAGGTTACAACTAGGAAGCAACAACTCGAAATGATGGTGGGATAGCAGAAAAAAAAGCAGATTTATTGTTTTCCGGATGGCAACATGGAGGATCGATGATTGAAAGAGACGGCAGTAGAGAAGATGGTGGATGGTGGTCGGTGGCTGGAGTTGAATGAAGAAATCAGGAATGTTGTCTGGTGGTTCCGACAATGAGGAAAGGCGGGAGGAATACAGATAATAAAAAAGTCGGAAATAAATACCCTTGCGAGAATTAGCTACAACAGGAGCACTAATCGGTCCCTTGAAAGGAAATCACCAACTCGGACAAGCTATTGTTGGAGCACCACCCGCCTTTGAATACAAACCCTAAAAAGGAAAGAGAATATGCCGACTACTATCCTGAACAGAAACACAACCAAAAACTCCAAACCTGAACACAATAATCAAATATATAAGCCCTAGATAATTAGGATTGGGCCCACTGTTGAAAGGAGGCGCCAAACCCACGTACGAAGGTTGATCAGCCCTCAAGTCACAGTTCTAAACCGGTCCAAGGTTGTTGAGAAGCTTCCTGTCTGTTATAGGTCTTGGAATTGGTTTAATGTATTGTAGCAAATAACGGAAGACATCTCTGCGGGCGGCTACCGCCTCAAAGCGACTTTCAATCCCCCAAAATTAATGGCCAATTTGGAATAATTTTTTCATAGCTTCAATTTTCAAAAAACTGCTATAATTCTATTTACCTACAATTTTATTTCTATTTTTTAGATTTTTTCTAGTGAAAAATAGCTTTTTACAGCAATATATCCTAGAGTGCGGTCATTATAAGACATTTGATGTCTAACTTTTTCAAGAAAAAAATATTTATGATAACGACAACAACTCCCAAAAATCTATTTTTCTAACAAAAATTCTATAGTTGCTTTTACAGATATTTGCAGCAACCCCAAATTGACCTTAAACCCATTTTTCAACTTTATGAAGGTAAAGAATTGAACTTAGTTCCAAAAGAGGTTTCACACCACCTTCCTTAAAATAGACCACTTAAACCACTCAACTCAAAACTTGTCAATATCAACCTCTTGTGGCTAATCAAGGATTAAGCAAAAACTTATCCAAATGAATAAAAATTCTATGAAATTATGACCAATAATCAATATTAAATCAAGCTTAGACTCATTTCAAAATTCAACCAACAGGAAAGCTCCTAGGATAAAACTAGATGATTGCTAACAAGAAAAACTTCACATCATAATCATGCAACCTGATGATTGTTAGCCAATTCACTTGAAAGATCCTGAACATTGAATATCTAAGAGATTGATAGAATTTGTTCCCTATTCCACCTCCTTAATGCCTAAAATATATATTGCGTCGAAAAACAAAGATCATTAGATGTCATCAGTGTTCCACATATTGGAAATGAAAAGTTATATAATTTCTATGCCTGAGAATAGCAAAACTTTTGGGCAACGTATGGTTATAATAAAGACAACAGGTTTGAAAAAAAAAAGATACAAGCTTTGTAACAGGGATTAAACTTCCCATGACCATCATCATCATTAATAACCTTATACAAAAATATTTAAGTTCAGCTTGACAAATCCTATTATATTTGGTTGACCTATCCATAAGGGAAAAAGGACAAAACGATAACCATTTTGAGGGTAAAAAAATATGAAAAGTAATATAAATAAAATTATCATACAACTACTAAAGAAAATTTTTTAAGAATTAAATGAGGGTGTGATGGTGAGAACAACATCAATTGTAGTAATAAAGTGGAAATAACCATAAATGGTTTGGATGTATATCCCACAAAGAACACACACCAATAAGATTTACTTGGAAGATTAAAAAAAACAAAGGTACATACTTATAAGTGGCTCCCATGGGCCAAAACATGTGTTAACAGATTTTGTGGGCCTAGAAGGCCCAATTTTTGACAAAAACGTTTGATCGCCTCCGTCCGTGGCTCGTCTGCTGAGGGAACTTGTCAAGCTTGCTTGCCAAAATACCCTGTAGAGCACACTTACCGAAATAAACAACTAAACCCTCCAAAATCACTTCTTGAGATTCATAAACCACCTACATGAACAACATCGCTTAGGGAAGGCATACGTTTGTGTTTATTTAAAAGTTATCTAACAAACATGTCGCAAGCTTCTCGCAATGACATTGTAGACAACCTTGTATCATACAACCTACATCTTATCTGTCGAGAAAAAGGGTGGGTGAGAGACTAGAGGGGAGAGAAATATATAAATTCAGCCACCTCCTACTTGAGAGAAGATCCATTCATCTCTCGATCTATCCCATATATCTCTTTGTCAATGCTTCCCTCTCTCATTCTCTTGTGCCTTACCCAACGCTATCTATCCCATCTCTCTCTTTGTCGATGCTTCCCTCTCTCATTCTCTAGTCTCTTACCCAACGCTTGGAGAAGATTAAGAATTAAGGTTTGGGGAGGGGGAGCTTTCATTTCATTCTCTCTCTTCAAAACTTTACTCAAAACGAGGTATCTCCCGAGTTATATGAACCCACCAACAATACAAGACCCTAAGTCCTAAAAGGATTCAAAATGTAAAAGAAAGTTGATATAGATAGAAACAATTGAAAAAGACTTGTGCAAAACTTGGCTTCTACATGAAATTCTCTCATTATAATCTTGTGGCACTTTAATTTATCACTCAACTATCACTATCAAAGTTGTCTTGAATTGAATTCCAAACATTTTTGCAATAGATCCAATACACTTAAACCCATCACACTTCTATATTATTGAACACCAAAATTTTACATTAGATATGATAGTGTTATACATGCAGCAGCCGCCGCAGCAACAACAACAACAACAACAACAAGTCTTTATCTCACTAAGTGGGGTAGTGGTATACACGTAGCAAGTGTTAACTTATATAAAAAAAATGCTTGAATACTTTGCTTGGGCTAATCAAATGCGCTTAAGACTATCATTGTTAAGCTCAAGCTCAAAGAACATAGGTTACAATGTCATTATATATCATTTTTAATTTATTTTACTTTTGTTGTTTTATTTTTATTTTGTTTATATTTTAAATGAAACAAAAAACATACTTAATATCCTATATACACAGATTAAAAAAAAAATTTATTGAATATTTCATAAGCTAATTTATGTTGCAGTTTGAAAAAAAATATAACATTATTTTGTGAAATTATGTTGATGAGGATTAGAATTAAGGCAGCAAAAAATTATATTACAATTTGGATAAGGAAAAAATTTTAAGGAGTCAACTTTTGTTATAAAAGAGTAGCAAGTTATCAAAATTGTTATAAAAGAGTAGCAAGTTATCAAAATCCAAGAGGTAAATACAATGTCATCCTGACCAGAGGTTTTAGTGGTACAAATGAAAATATTATCGGCTTTGAAACAATGTTAATTGGTGACAGGTGCAGTGGCGGTCAACTTTTTCGATGGATTTGAAAATATGGTATATGAAAATAATTTTTGCAATTTCATTTAAGTATAAGAGGTATATAGTTTGAGTTTTAAAAGTAGTATGTTTTAATTTTCAAAAAATGAGACTAAATGAATCTCATTCGTTAAATAAGTTTGCATAATCGTGTCTGATACCGCGAATACTACACCCTCCCGAAAGATAAGTGTAGATCTCGTTGATAAACCCAATCCAGCAAACTAAAAGTTTTGTGACATTTGTTTGGTCTGCGAACTTTTTATGTATGACCGACAAGTTCCCCTATTTAATACAAAGATTAAATAGAGTTTATTTTATTTGGGTTTCAAGTTCCCTATAGAGGCAAGCTCCTATAGTTGATTACATCCCAAATGACGGGGGTCACTTGAGAGAACTCTCGATAATGATCAACGATTCTAGACTTCAATAATTCAAGGTTCATATTTTCAAGGTAGGATGAGGAAAATCAAGTGAGAATGACTCAGTACAGAACACTGATCTGAGGTAAATCTCGATGACTTCCTAGACTATCATACGGTGTGGCTATATTTTTTTTGGAGACGATGTTAATTAATTGTTTGATCCTGCCAGTTTTATTATTTGGGACTTACATTTGCATAATACCTGATTATTCAAATAGTCTGCAGAGATAAGAGGATTTACGTCGCGTCACACGACAACCTCGAAACCTAAGGAGGGTTAGGACTTACCCTGCACAACATGATTGTACAGGAGCTTAAAAAAAGGGAGTGTGAGGATTTCCGTCGCTCTGGGTAAACTACCTCGAAGTCCTATTGGTTGTTATTATGCTAGAAAGGGATAATGCTGAAGATCTCCTTGTTGCTCGCTCCAAGCTCCTTATCGTGCTGCCCACAAAATTGGCTCCAAGCTCTTGTCATCGCGATGGGTCCAGGGTTTAAGTGTTTGAAAATTGTAGTTTATGTTTTCACAGTTTTAGTATCAAAGTTTGGTTTTGCATGCAGAATAAGTAGATTGCAGGTAAATAAAAAAAAATAATTAAAAAGTAAAATGCTATATATAAACTGTAAAGCGTATCTGGGTATCTGCTACTGTTGTGTTATTAGTGTTGCGAGCATAGTGTGATTTGCAACATATTTAAACATAATTGCAAAAAAAATAAATAAAGCAAGAAAACACAGCATGAAAGTCATAAAAACGAGTAGTGGAAATCACAAACAAAAGAAACCTATAGCCACATATGAAAAATCAAGACTAGGTATAAGACATTGGTGAAAGTGGGGGCTCAGAGCTGGGCTGTGTGTTTCCCGACCTTGAGTAAGAGTTGCCAACTCGACAATCTACAGAATGTAGTTCTTAACCTCAATTCAAATGACTAATCATGGATTTTTTATAAATTTTCATAAAAAAATTATTTGATTTTCATGCGAAAGCTGTTGTTTAAGTCTTTTTTTATGCAGAGTTCTTTTTAACATGCAAAAGGGATTTTTATTTTTATTTTTGTAAATATTTTATAAAGTCGTACAGTCCATAGGCTAGTCACTTTAATCGTGCTAGAACTACTGACAACCTAAGAGTGTCGGGGTAACGATCTCACAAGAATCGGCGAATAGTATCATAGATCCTTCTCTCTTTTATTGAAGATCCTTGAGGTAGGAGATACTATTCTAATAATCTCACTTTATATCTCTCGTTTAAGCACACATAAGCAATGTCGTCATCGCCCTCACCACTTAGACCCTAGACTCATCCTAGTCTGATAATCTATATGTAGCGTTAACAAATTTTCTCAATTGTCAGGAGGATTTGAGTATACTATCCAAGCTCAAATCTCGATGCACTGAGTTTTATTGTAGGTTAAGTCATCGAGAGAATTTCACTGTTAATTTAATTAAGGAAGCATGGGTCACGTCTCGGTGCATCATGTCTAGTGTTTTAGTCAGTTCGTGAATTATGGTCAAGTGTCTAGTTTCATTGTGCATTCGAGGATTAGGTGAATAGACTTTTACCTAAGGTATGTTCCTAAAATCTTGGGAGGTTACACTGCAGAGATTAGGTAGATGGGCTCTCACCTAAGGTGTGCTCCTAAAGACTAGGAAAACTACATTAAGGATTAGATGGATGGGCTCTCACCTAGGGTGTGCTCCTAAAATCTAGGAAGTCTATACTAAGGACTAGGTGGATGGACTCTCACCTAAGGTGTGTACTTAAGCTCTAGGAAACCTAAATTAAGGACTAGGTGGATGGGCTCTCACCTAGGGTGTGCACCTAAAGTTCTAGGAAACCTACACTTTAACTTGTGCTTAAAGTGATTTAGGTTTTCTATATCTTCCAATTAATTAAATCATCAATCCCCATCTTTATGACTTAACCATTTAAAAATAAACAAAGCAAAATAAGAAAGAGGTCGACCCACCTCTAAAACTAGCAAAGTCAAAAGGGGGAAAACAACAAATGAATCGGCCTAAAAAAACGTTTAAATGATAATTAAGTAAAACCCAAAACAGTAAATAAAACTATCAAAATCAGTCCCGAAATAGTGAATAAAGCTCTCCAACTCCAACAACAAAACAGTAAATAGAAATATCAAAATCAACCCCAAAACAGTCAATCGAGCTATCAAATTCAAGACCCAAAACAGTAAATAGAACTATCAAAATCAGCCCCGAAACAGTGGGCAAAGCTCTAAAAATCAGCCTCAAAACAGTGACAAAACCGTCCTAAAAGTGTACATTTAAAGCTCCAAAAACTATAGCAAAATCAACCCAAAACAGTCCCCAAAACATCATTTAATTGTCCTCCAAACAGCATTAAAACAGCAAGTAAAGTCCTCCAAAATCAGCATTTAAATGGGCACAAAGCCCATCAAGAACAGTAAAAGAATCAACAGCCGAGTGGCATATAAAGCCCCCGAAACCAGCAATTTATCGTATCCAAACGGTGAAAAAGTCGAGGCAAGACAGTAAGAATGACAACTTAGAACGACATCCTGATTCTTCTTCAAAACAACGATAATACCGAGAAATTGGTCAAGAAGAATTGGATAAAAAAAATTTGCATGCAAACCCCACAATTCCTATGCGTTAACATGTCTCAAAACTAAACTTCAATTCTTACATTTATACCACCCAAATCTTTCATATTGCATCGAAATATCGTGATTCTATCCTTTAAAAGTTGAAATACACATTTTCATGTAAGTGCACAAAGATTGAGTGGTGTGCACATAAACTTTCTTCAAGTCTAAATTGCAAAACAACCCAAGGTTGACAACAACTTCCCAATTCCAAAAATCATAAAGCAATGTAAAGCTAGCCTCATTGTTTCTCAAAATATCTAAATCATGAAGCAAAAGAAAGAAAATTGATTGATGCTTCCCAAATAAGCATAAACTAATTAAAATCATTAACAATTAAATACAACTTTAAGCAGGTGCTCAATTAAATATTCAATCATTTCAAAGCAATTTCATGCATCTAATTACGAGGCAAGAGTGCATTCAACAATTAAAAATAAATCCAACAACTGAACGCTAGCTCAGCCGTAGATTTCAATTTCAGCAAACTGTAGATAGATTTGGTGTTTAAATTCATCTGGGATTTTCTATGTTAACGTTCTTATCAGATTTGCATAAAATAATCATGAATAACAATTTTATATAACAATTTTTTA
The DNA here is from genome assembly GCA_002079205.1 of Phalaenopsis hybrid cultivar. NCBI lineage: Eukaryota > Viridiplantae > Streptophyta > Magnoliopsida > Asparagales > Orchidaceae > Phalaenopsis > Phalaenopsis hybrid cultivar. The sequence continues at coordinate 13,922 of JXCR01114264.1, read as the reverse complement.
CACACAAAATAATTCCTCATTCATGATGATGTAAAACAGTGAATAGCTCACATAGCAAGAAACTCTCTAACTCTAACTGTGAAAATCACATTTTAATCCATCTTCATTTCTTTCTTAAAAAAAATCCACGTTCAAGATTCAAAGGTAAGGGAAGTTCATAAAACCAATCAAAGCAATTAGTATAAGGATAATGGTGATGATGAGTTTTTTGTATAAAGGAATGTGTAAATAGCCAACAAATTATTAGACTCAGAATAAGACTTATATAAAAGGCGCAAACCTGGGACTACAACAGAGGATTCAAAAAAAACTTCTGGCGAGCGTGAGGGTGCTTCGGTGCAGAGAGAGAGAGGCAAGTGGGAGCTTCGATCATTGGGGTAGTCGAGCGATGCCACTTCGAGCTCCGATCGATGGAGGAATTGACGCGCAGGAGTTTTGATCGGGAGAAGGAGACGAACGACTCGGTATGTTCGGCGGCAGGAGACGTCCGAAAGCGTCAAATTAGGGATCGAGCTTCTTCGACGCAGGGAAGAAGCGAGCAGGCGAGGGCGTCAAGCGGGATCGAGCTTCTCCAACGCAAGGAAGAGGCGAGCAGGCGAGGGCGTCGAGCGGGATCGAGCTTCTCCGACGCAGGGAAGAGGCGAGCAGGCGAGTGTTCAGCCTGTGTCGATAAAATTAGGTAAATATTAACTCCTAATCAAATCTAATTAAGATGAAATTAGGCGATAAATTTGAATTTTAAAAGTTTAAAATTTGAAATAATCCTGGCTTGTGTTCAGCCTGTGTCGAGCTCAAATTGAGCCCGGGTTGAACCCAAACCCGTGCCCCGCTAATTAAAAGAAACGTGCATCGATTTTCGTGCAGTTCGCGCGAGTGTGGAACCACAGTAATATGGGTGTCTTTCTTAGCTAAAATTTACGTTCCGGACGCATTGGTGCGGTTCATTTCGTCATCCGGGGGTCATTCGGACAAGTTCGCCGATGGTCGGGCAAAAAATGTGTCAAATTCGTGTGCGGTGTAACGAGTGCGTGAATTGCGGCGTTCATGAGTGTTCGAGTCATGGAGGGTTCACTTATGTCATTTGATCCTATGGGAGCTCATTTTTTGCCCCTCTACATATTGTTCCTTAGCCCTTGCAACTAGAAGTTGAGTGCTTTGAACCACTCGTGCGAGTTCTTCACAAAAATGAGTCAAGAAGTGGTTTGAAGTTCTACGGGAGGTGGGCTCCATTGCTAGTCTGCTAGAATGGTCAATAAGAACTTCTAAAGCTAGATCCTAGGTTCTAAGAGTAGGAGACTAAGACCTCACTAAAAATGAGGTCAACATGCAGTTGGCCAACACTAAGTACAAGGTGATTTGACACATTATGGCACTAGGTTGCCCTGTATGCTAAGAGAAGAACAAGCAGCTAGGAGTTCATATTTTTTAAATGAAAACACTAAAAATTATTTTTAAAACAAAATAAAAACTTATCAAACATGTTTTATCTACAACTTTTAAAAGCAAACATAAAAAATAAAGAAAAAAAGTTATGGAGAATAGGCCCTAAAAGTTTATCTTTTGTTTTCAAAAAAATTTAAATTATGTGAAAACTCAAGCAATGGTCTCCACCTACCCATGGAGAATACTAAAATAAGATATGGAAAAAAAAAGATCTTCCAATCAAAGATGATAAAATTTAAATGCTAGAAATTAAAAAGAAAGAAATATCATTTAAGAAATATAAAATAAAAATTCCATTCAAAAAACTCTAAATAAGATCACGATCAAAGTAATTTTATAAGCTGAAGATCAAAAAATATTAAGAGAAAATGTTTATTATATAAACACTAATTCCTAAATTTATAGCCCTCTCAATATCAATAAGAGATGTAAATCAAGATAAAACCATGCCTATCATAGCAAAATTAAGTAAACTTAGCCAAGTAAATAACCAATGCTAATCCATTATGGCATTAATATAGATCCGATGTGCAAATTTTCATTGTTATTGATAAAATGAATCCCTAATATTTATTAATTCTAGAGTTTAAATTTTATATATATATATATATATATATATATCTTTATAGTAAGCATTGAATAAAATGGACTAATTTCAACTTGTCCATGAATTTGTNGGATTAAACTTCCCATGACCATCATCATCATTAATAACCTTATACAAAAATATTTAAGTTCAGCTTGACAAACCCTATTATATTTGGTTGACCTATCCATAAGGAAAAAAGGACAAAACGATAACCATTTTGAGGGTAAAAAAATATGAAAATAAAATTATCATACAACTACTAGAGAAAATTTTTTAAGAATTAAATGAGGGTGTGATGGTGAGAACAACATCAATTGTAGTAATAAAGTGGATATAACCATAAATGGTTTGGATGTATATCCCAAAAAGAACACACACCAATAAGATTTACTTGGAAGATTAAAAAAAAAAACAAAGGTACATACTCATAAGTGGTTCCCATGGGACAAAACATGTGTTAACAGATTTCGTGGGCCTAGAAGGCCCAATTTTTGCAAAAACGTTTGATCACCTCCATCTGTGGCTCGTCTGTNCCATAAATGGTTTGGATGTATATCCCAAAAAGAACACACACCAATAAGATTTACTTGGAAGATTAAAAAAAACAAAGGTACATACTCATAAGTGGCTCCCATGGGACAAAACATGTGTTAACAGATTTCGTGGGCCTAGAAGGCCCAATTTTTGACAAAAACGTTTGATCACCTCCATCTGTGGCTCGTCTGCTGAGGGAACTTGTCAAGCTTGCTTGCCAAAATACCCCGTAGAGTGCACTTACCGAAATAAACAACTAAGCCCTCCAAAATCACTCCTTGAGATTCATAAACCACCGACATGAACATCGCTTAGGGAAGGCATACGTCTGTGTTTATTTAAAATTTATCTAACAAACATGCCGCAAGCTTCTCGCAATGACATTGTAGACAGCCTTGTATCATACAACCTACATCTTATTATTCACACTCTTTCTCCCTTTGTCGAGAAAAATGGTGGGTGAGAAACTAAGGGGGAGAGAAATATAAAAATTCAGCCACCTCGTACTTGAGAGAAGATCCATTCATCTCTCAATCTATCCCATCTCTCTCTTTGTCGGTGCTTCCCTCTCTCATTCTCTTGTGCCTTACCCAACGCTATCTATCCCATCTCTCTCTTTGTCGATGCTTCCCTCTCTCATTCTCTAGTCTCTTACCCAACGCTTAGAGAAGATTAAGAATTAAGGTTTGGGGAGGGGGAGCTTTCATTTCATTCTTTCTCTCTTCAATACTTTACCCAAAGCGAGGTATCTCCCAAGTTATATGAACCCACCAACAATACAAGACCCTAAGTCCTAAAAGGATTCAAAATGTATAAGAAAGTTGATATAGATAAAAACAATTGAAAAAGACTTGTGCAAAACTTGGCTTCTACATGAAATTCTCTCATCATAATCATGTGGCACTTTAATTTATCACTCAACTATCACTATCAAAGTTGTCATGAATTGAATTCCAAACATTTTTTCAATAGATCCAATACACTTAAACCCATCACACTTCTATATTATTGGACACCAAAATTTTACATTAGATATGATAGTGTTATACATGTAGCAACAGCAACAACAACAACAAGTCTTTATATCACTAAATGGGGTAGTGGTATACACGTAGCAAGTGTTAACTTATATAAAAAAATGCTTGAATACTTTGCTTGGGCTAATCAAATGCGCTTAAGACTATCATTGTTAAGCTCAAGCTCAAAGAACATAGGTTACAATGTCATTATATATCATTTTTAATTTATTTTACTTTTGTTGTTTTATTTTTATTTTGTTTATATTTTAAATGAAACAAAAAACATACTTAATATCCTATATACATAGATTTTAAAAAAAAATTATTGAATATTTCATAAGCTAATTTATGTTGCAGTTTGAAAAAAATATAACATTATTTTGTGAAATTATGTTGATGAGGATTAGAATTAAGGCAGCAAAAAATTATATTACAATTTGGATAAGGGAAAAAATTTTAAGGAGTCAACTTTTGTTATAAAAGAGTAGCAAGTTATCAAAATCCAAGAGGTAAATACAATGTCATCCTGACCAAAGGTTTTAGTGGAACAAATGAAAATATTGTCGGCTTTGAAACAATGTTAGTTGGTGACAGGTGCAGTTGGCCAACACTAAGTGCAAGGTGATTTGACACATGGTGGGCACTAGACTGCCCTGTATGTTAAGTGAGGAACAAGCAGCTAGGAGTTCATATTTTTGAAATGAAAACACTAAAAATTATTTTTAAAACAAAATAAAAACTTATCAAACATGTTTTATCTACAAATTTTAAAAGCAAACATAAAAAATAAAGAAAAAAAAGTTATGTAGAATAGGCCTTAAAAGTTTATCTATTATTTTCANACAAAATAAAAACTTATCAAACATGTTTTATCTACAACTTTTAAAAGCAAACATAAAAAATAAAGAAAAAAAAAGTTATGTAGAATAGGCCTTAAAAGTTTATCTATTATTTTTGAAAAATTTTAAATTATGTCAAAACTCAAGAAAGGGTCTCCACCTTCCCATGGAGAATACTAAAATAAGATATCGAAAAAAAAAAGATCTTCCAATCAAAGATGATAAACTTTAAATACTAGAAATTAAAAAGTAAGAAATATCATTTAAGAAATATAAAATAAAAATTCCATTCAAAAAACTCTAAATAAGATCACGATCAAAGTAATTTTGCAAGCTGAAGATCACAAAATATTAAGAGAAAATGTTTATTATATAAACACTAATTCCTAAATTTATAGCCCTCTCAATATCAATAAGAGATGTAAATCAAGATAAAACCATGCCTATCATAGCAAAATTAAGTAAACTTAGCCAAGTAAATAACCAACGCTAATCCATTATGGCATTAATATAGATCCCACGTACAAATTTTCATTTTTATTGATAAAATGAATCCCTAATATTTCTTAATTCTAGAGTTTAAATTATATATATATATATATATAGATAGATAGATAGATAGATAGATAGATATATAGATATATATCATTAAAGTAAGCATTGAATAAAATGGACTAATTTCAACTTGTCCATGAATTTGCATACATAAATACAATCATAGGACAAGAAAGCCAAGTTCATCAGATTCAAATCAAGTTAGAACCCCTTGACTATGTGTTCAAAAAACAAATTACAACAACTTTAAAAAGCAATGCATTATAACCCCAAGCCTAGGAAGTCATAAACCTGAGATAATCATCATCGACAAACTACACCAACAACTATACATTCACACTTACAAAAGTAATAGAATGAAAAAAAAAAGTTCTACTAATCAAACTGAGTTTATAACTAGATTTGCAGGAATTGAGAAGCAACAAGTCCAGCAATCCCATACAGTGAAAAATATATATATATCCCTCAAGGATTTTAAAGGATAAACAATTAGCAAAGCTGAACAAAAAAATAAGAACAACAATTTCAATCTTCAATCAAGCCAATAAATCTACTTCCCTTCAAAGAACTCCCAAATTTCAAGAGGCCGTGAACCTTCCTATATTTTGCTTTGAAGTTGCAGAAACAAAAAAAGAAGTAAAAAGAGATANAATCTTCAATCAAGCCAATAAATCTACTTCCCTTCAAAGAACTCCCAAATTTCAAGAGGCCGTGAACCTTCCAAAATTTTGCTTTGAAGTTGCAGGAACAAAAAAAGAAGTAAAAAGAGATAAAGGATCAGAAAACTAAAATAACCAAATGGATAACAAAAATCATCCAAATTCCAGAACCCCCCACCCTGAACTCCAAGCAATAAACTAGAAACCGGCAGCGAACGCCACCAAAATAACCCCACTCACAACAGCCAAACCCTAACGAAAAAACGAAATCAAAAGACAGAGATTAATGGAAACATACAGCAAAGTGGGCTAGATTGACGATTGTCCAGGCTATGCCGGCTGTGCATCCGAAGACAGAAAGAACGAGGAGCCACAAGAAGAACAGTATGAGTATGTAGGTCGTCCACACCCCCGGATACATGAACCACTCCGTGTTCTTGTTCAGATCCGGGGGTGGCGTTGTCTCCACATAAAGCTTGGCCATCTGAATCGCCTCCTTTCCCTCTCCAACCCAAGTTTCTCCTCCTCCAAAGTTCAAACCCCGAGCTCGAATCTCACAAGGAGCTGGTTCGATTAAATACTAATAGCCGGGATGAAGGCAATGTGGAAAGTTCGAATAAGAACGCGAAGATAGATGGCGCAAAGATTAGGTCAAGGAGAGTTGCCCGAGGATCGACGGCCTTCCGGTCAAAGGTGGAACTTTCATTTTTTTTAATTTTTTTTTTCTGGTTTCTTTGAATGAATTTAATTAGGACGATTTACATACATACCACTTAATTATTATGTACTTATGACTAATACGTGTCAGAAGATTCATCACGATAGAGTAGTACAATATTATTTTAGCATTACACGAGAATTTAACATACACTTTATAAAAGAAAATAATATGTAGAAACATCAATTTTTTTTAAGTGAAATGCTTGATATTAAAAAAAACACGGGAGCTAATACATCTGAAGATATCTAAAAAAATCGATTATAAACTTAAAATTAAAATTGCAATCAATCATCTCACAGGTAGGAAAAAGTTGAACACTTTTGAAGTTATAATGTGTTGTAAGAAGTTGGCGGCAGTCGATGATGATTAGTAACGACCGGCGAGAGATAGTCAGCGATGGTCAGCAGCAGTTTGCAATGACGTGATGCTAGACTTCAGCTCATTCTGAAGGCTTTAAGCTCTCCTCCCCCACATGAAATGTGTGAGACTCTATTTACAGAGTCATAGTTGCAATTAAATTAAGAAATATAAACTTCTTTGATCGGATGATCCGGAGAGATTTCAGTGATCTGAAGATATTTGATGAAAATTTGAATGTCTTCATGATTCAAAATTGAGAAAATTTATAAAATGACAGTTTGAAGCAACATGAAAAAATTCGCTAAAATAAAATTAGGAGTTTATATATCTGTCTTTTTCTCAAATAAGATATTTATAGTTGTATTTCATATTCGATAACATCAATGATTTTCTTTTGGTTTCCAATACTTTTTTTTTAAGTAGCGACCCAAGTGATCTAGGCGTATAAGACGTTCAATTTGTTCATTTATTTGAAAACAATTTTCTGTTGAATGATCTTTTGCTTGGTGGAAATGATAATATTGAGACTGATCTTCATCATCTAGATTTTTTAACGGCCTTGATTGCTTGACCATTGTTTCATCGTTGATGGTCACAAGGATGTTGACATGTGACGTGTTGAGTGACATATATTCTTTTTCTGATCGAGACTCATGATTTCTCTGTGGTCCGAACTTTTTTCGTTGTGAGAATTGATTGGTTTCCTCGACTTTATTCTTGTGCTTGTCCCCAATTCGCTCGAATTGTTCATTGAGTGCATTGATGGCCTTGTTTGTAAAGATTATAGCTTTGATACGACAGACAAGGTCTGCGTAAGAGTGAACCGTCTCCCGCATCGATGATGAGTAAAAAGGTCTTTGGCGGAGCTCTCCAAGAAAGACTCCTTTAATTAACTCTGGATCTACTCTTGGAATCTGGCTGGCTTCAGTGGAGAACATGTGAAAGTATTACTAGAGGTATTCCCCCTCATTTTGGCGAACTCTTGATAAGGGGGTTGGATTTACGACACTAAACTAATGCGTGCCAGAAAATTTATGGCATTAGAGTAGTAGATTATCATCTTAGCATTGCATGAGATTTCAAAACACTATCATATAAAAAAAAAAAACAATAAATAGAAGCATAAGAAGTTTTTACTTGAAAATCTAAAATGGGAAAAATAACAGCTAAAGAAATTCACTATAAACTGGAGATTACAAGTATAATCACTCGTTCAAAAAAAGAGAAGGGGTTGAATACTCTTTGGAGTTACAATATCGGTGCACGTATGATCTTGTTGTAAGAAGTAGGCGGCAGTCGATAGTGATCTGCAACAACAAACGAGAGATGGTCGGTGGAACAGTCAGCGACTGGTGGTCGACAGTGGTCGGCAGCGGTTAATTACAAGGTGACGCTGAACTTTAACACATTCTCTAAGCTTCATGTTTTTATTCAGGCCTCAAGTTCTTCTCTCCTCATGTGAGGGGTGAGACTCTATTTATAAACTCCTGGTTGCATTTAATGAAGTAATATGAACCAATTTGATTGAACGACCTAGAGAGATACCCTCAATCAAACAACATTTGATAAACATTTGTGTGCTTTCATGCTGTCGGAATTAAGTGATCATGGGCTTGTTGAATTTTTCTTATTGAGATGTTTGATTTGACTATAAGCTCATCGAATTCGACATCGGTTTAACCTTCCAAATATACTCGGAAAATTTCCAGAGTGGCTTAATGTCTTGATCGGGCTTGATTTTGCTCATATTGGACCAATTTTGATATCATTGGGTTCGTCTCGTTGAGTTTGCTGAAATCAGACTTCTAGATGACTTTTATCAAAGTTTGAACATTTTTTTTGCTGAAAAGATCGCTTTAAGATATGTTTTATGTCTTTGTGTTGGATGATGAATTTGTTGATGACGTATCAATGATATAAATTTAAAAAAGAAATTTTAGTTGATGTATGTAAATGAATAAAATGCCTCATTTAATTAATGAAGCAGATATCCATTCAGATTAGCAAAATGGTAGCTTCTACATTCTATCCTCCAAATAAATTTCCATTTTAAATTTTTTTTTTTTAATTCAGTGTCAGCAGTATGAATATTATTGCATGGTTAATCAAGTAATATTCATAAAAATTTATAGTCTTAGCAATAGGAAAGCTCAAGTATATTTATAAATAAAAAGAATGATAAAATAAGCTTTTTTTTCGAATTTTTTATAAAAAGAATTTATAAGGCTAAACATAATTAAAAAATTTTACCTTCTAACATATACTTTTGTACATAAAATTTGTCAGTACAATGAAGGCTGACGCACTACTAAGGGTCTGTTTGAGATAGCTGCAACTGATTGAAAAACTCCAGGAGAAAGTAGTTTTCAAGAAAATGTGATAACTTTTATTAATTTATTTTATTTTTAAAAATTCAAAACACAGTTTTTTGGCAAGCACCTCAGTTTAATAGCACATATTGAAAAAGTAGCTTTCTACCACATAAATTTTTGAAAAGCAACAAGAAATCAATTCCTCAATTAGAATTGCGGTGACAGTATGAAAAACATAGCAAACAAAAAAATGTCCCAAACAAACCCTAAGAGATTGTGAGGCCCACTTGATCAAGCAAGTAATGCATAAGAGCCAAGCGAATAAGGCCAAAATTGACCAGAGCATGAGGCAAACAACAAAATTATTAAATGATTCGGGCATGGGTCATTCGACAGAAACGATACGAAATAACATCCGAGCCAACTAGTAAAAGAAAGTCGACCCGATACAATGGCCTACCCTTCAGTTGATTCAATCCGAGAGAAGATCTAGTTCTACCATGTCTCCAATCATCCCATGAACGCCCTAGAGGCTTCTCATTAGAAATCAAGGATTGAAATTCAAGCTAGATCAACCGATCGATCCATGTTGACTAAGCTCAGCTAACCGAGTTTATCTCGTTGACCCAAAGCAAGTTAAACTTACTCTGTCGGGCCAGAAAGCAGTCAAACGATGAGCTCATACATGTAATATACCAGAAATGTCATAGTTCAGATCACTTTCAAGCATGAACAAAGATGAAATATCATCATTGCACCATCCTCTATAAATAGTGGAAACATTTTATAAATAAGACACAATTGATTACGGTTCATTTCTCTCTCTTTCTCTATGTACACTCAATTCATTGGGTGTGATTCACGAACAAATCATAATTAAACAATTCTCATTATCTTTTAACTTAATATCCCTCCTTCTTAGACTGGTAAGGGATACGTTGCTCTAGTTAGCTAGTTATTTATTTGATATTTATTTTGCTTAAATTTTAATTGCTTATAATGGATCTAAAGAGCATAAGTGTTATTATCACTCACACAATAGAAGTTTCGAGAACAACTATAGAAGTGTACATGTCCTAGGGGTCTTTGCTCCTCCATTCACGTCATGTTGATTTTACTCAACCCACCGAGGCTATCATAGCACTTCCTATTAATATATTGACTCTTGTGCAAAAAATGACACATAATATCACACATGCATTACAATCTAACGTTGCAGCTCAAATCTCACAGGCAATTCAACCTATCCAACAAGTTGTGCAACCAACACCACCAGTAGCTCAACCTGTAGCATTTGTTGCCACCGTGGAGGCTCAACCTAACCAATCAATGGTAATAGCAAATGAGATTACCATGAAACGAGTTATGAACTAATTTCTGAAGATACACCCTCTTACTTTCAATGACCAGTGTGTCCAATCGAGTCAGATGTCTGGTTTCATTATATCAAGAAGAGCTCATTACTAAATTCTAGTTATGTGATGGAGCTAGCGATTGGTGGGAGAGCCACTACTGCAATACTTTGGACCAGACACGATAATTCCTTAAACATATTTTGAGACAATTTTGGGAGCAATATTTCCCTATGATGGATCGTATCAAGTTGATGAAAACTTGAGATAAGTGGAGCAAAAATCAAAGATCGTTAATGATTATGAGATCCAATTTGTAAGAATCATTAAATTTATCCCTTTGATTGGCCAACACGAAGACCAGAGGATTTATCATTTTCTTTTTGGCTTCTGAGAAGATATTCAAAGGAGCTTGTTTGTTGTCAAGTGTACTACATACAGAAAATTGGTAGATTGAGCTAAACGTGCAAAGTTAAAACTTAATGTCTACGAAGAAAAGGTTATCATAAAACAAAAGAATGTTGATGATCAAGTAGATCGACAGTAGAAAAAACACGAGCGAGATAAGTTGAAGAGTAGTTATAATTGCCCCCACAATAAGAAAATACTCTGTATCTTGAAACGTAATAACTGACAAGTGTTTCAACTACTACAACACTGATTATAAAATTAAGAATTGCCCTCTCAAGCCCTTAATATCGCCTACGATAAATGAGCAGAATAACTTTAAGTAACATAAGAATGAGTGACATAAATATAATGCAGGTCAATACCATAAGAAAAATGGTAGAGGACAGATAGGTCAATATTATTTTCAGCCTCAACATCAGTCACTACAAACAATGATGCCTCAGTTGTACTAGTAGTCATCACTAACATATTAACACCCATCAATGATGACCGCCTTGCTTCCTAGATTGTGAAATCTCATGATTCCCATTTTTCCTTTTTAGCTCATCACCATCTCAAATCTCTTCAATGTGATCTTTCACATAAATTTCTTTCCTTATTGTCCTTCAGTTTACTCCCATCCAAACATATTTTTTTAGAGCTTAGGCAAGAATTAGGTATCATAGGTGAGTAAAAGTTAGAAAAATGTATTGAGTGTATTACCACTTAAACAAATGATTAAGTAGCTAACCAAGTTTGACACGTGTTAATAAATCCTTTTTATTTTAGGATTACAATTAATTTTAATTTAAAATAATGTAAAAGCTATTAGTTGATCTGTTTCTACTTAATCATCATGTACTATAAAATTAGCGTATTAAAACCAATCATATTTACAATAAACAATTTAAAAAATATATATTTTTTACATTAAAAGAATATTGTTTTAAGTTAACATCAACTAATTAAGTCGTTCATTAATAAGGCCAAAAGATTAGGATAGTTGGAATATCTCAAAATCATGTAATTTATTAATAACATCTTCTAGATTTCTATATCATTAATAAGGCCAAAAGATTAGGATATATGTCAAGGATAACTTACACACATACCAGTCAATTCCTATGTATTTACACATCTACCTATGCATGAAAATGTGTAATTCACTTTTAAATTTCAAATAATGTTATTTCTTTTTTATGTGATATGAAATATTTGTGAAGTTAGATGCGTAAATAAATAAGATGTGGGTGGTTTTTATGTCACTGACCATTGCTATAATACTTATTATCCCTGCTGTTAATGCGTTTACAACAATTATCCTTCTGAATATTACGAAAAAAATGTAACGATTGCTTCGTCGCATCGCATAATACAATGGGTCCAACCCATCTCACTCATGTTGGGTCCAACCCATCTCACTCATGTTGATGCTCACTACTTTGCATCAATTACTTTATCTTAAGAAGACTATTCAAATACTTCATCAATCACAAACATCTTCCTGAGCTTCTTGGATTGTTTCTTTCTTTGGATCTACTCTTTTTATCTCTAATGATAAATGATGGATTCTAGATCAAGGTTCGTCTTCTAATATGGTAAATACACACAAGCAAGTATCGTATCATCACATCTTCTCTACTATATGTCATTATTGTTGATGGTCTACACAGCCAAAATCTCATCCTTGTATATCTCAACAGAATGATATTATTAATACATAAAACATCATTAACTTATGTCATTAGGATTTTAATATTTGTATAGTTGATCCTCGTCAATTTTGAGAGAATGTAGTATTAACTATATGTTATATAATCAAGGAAGATTTACATAAATACCGCTCAATTCATATATGTTTACATACCTAACTCCTAACCTTCAACTATTATCTCAACGAACCAAATTTCATTTACTGAGAAGTTTTGGGTGTGTATTATAATAATCATATCGAACACTTAAACATTTTAATCGGAGTTGTCTCCAAAGGTAAACTAATTTCATGTTTCTTCTTCTCATAAAGCCTTGTACCTACCACAACCCTTGTAGATGTTCGGTCTCGATAACCTCGATCACCTTCCACCGCAATACTTACAAGTGTGAGTCAAGCTGACTTGTGAGTAAGCTTGAGCTCGGCTCGATAAATGACTCCAGTCTTGACTCGACTTATTAGCTCGTGAGCTCGCTTGTCAATATGTGTATACTTAAAAGCATATTAAAATTTCAAGAATTTATGTTTAAATTAATATAAATATTAAGTAAATGGTGTTTTGTATTAAATGATTTTTATTATATAACTCATAATTGTTCATTCTATTTGTCATCTCTTATAACACAAACTTCAGTACATAATTTTTTTTTCTCTTTTATAATAAACAAGCAGAGCATGATTGTGCTAACCAATTGCACACTCAATGTTCTTAGTTTCGTCGATCAAGCTTAACAGTGAGTTTTTCACGGGTTACAGAGGGCGTTGTCCTAGAAAAAATTTTTCCGTGCCTAACACTGTAACGCCTAGTTCATGTTCGGAACCTAAGAGTACGACATTCTAATGCCTGGAGGGGAGAGTCACAACGCCTGGATGCAGCGCCTCCATATTTAGAATTTGAGAGCATGACATTACAGCGCCACAATGCCAATTGGAGCGTCACGACTCCGTATCGTTGTGCGCCAAGTCTGTAATTGAACTTATTGCATCGACTTTGTTGATGACATGTGTGTTGGATTTCAAGTTTTTTCTTATTCAAAAGAAGGGAAAGAGCATCTTGAAGTGTTCTAAAATGTGTAGAGGCTTAAGTGTCATGTAATTTGTACGACTTTTCATATTTTCTTCGTAATAGATTTCTGGTTGAAGTGTGGCTCCATGTATTTTTTACTGATCTCGGGTTTTCCACATTAAATTGTGTTATTTATATTTTCTTATTTTGTGCTCTTTTGTTCAAAATTTTGTTAGCGATGCCTTGAATCGATTTCTATGATTTCATCTTATCTCCCCCAACAAGATGAAGTGACCATAACCTTCAAGAGTTATGAAAGAAGATCACAAACAACCTGACAAATAGTAGAAAAATAGCTAAATAACCATCTCAAGCCCGGATGCGAAAAGTGGAGGGTTGCATTAGGTAGTCGACAGCCAGCGTAAAACTTGT
>JXCR01114242.1:14570-33079 GCA_002079205.1 Phalaenopsis hybrid cultivar | reverse complement strand
AAATATCATAAGTTGTCATAATTTATGACATAAGTTATGAGTTATGAAAATTAATAACTTAATTTATCAAAAATAAATCTCGTAAGTTATTAAAATAAATGTGTCATAAATAAAAATATAACAGATGGATGCGTTGAGTTTCTTGAATCTAGAGGAAGTCTTAGATAGCGAGGGACGTCCTGAGGTGATGTTGGAGAGAAATTGTTTGAAAATGAACTCGAATACTTGTGGTTTGATCCAAAATTATTTGACCCAGAAGATCTAGTTTGGGGTGATGAAAGAGACTTCCATAGAGAAATTTTAGAAAATGTTGGATAACAAATACCTCACAAAGAGCGTGGAAAATTATCTCCATATGAAGCGTCGACTTTATAGATTTCAAGTGAGATGGGGTTTACTATTGATGAACATCAGAATGACTTCATAAAACTATTAACAGATATGTTAATTTGGATGAGAAGATTGGAGATGAAGACAAGGTACTCCTATTCAAATCTCTCCCAGATGAATACGAAAAACTTCGCTATGACCCTCATTCAAAGGAAGGTGGTGAAGTGACTACGACTCTGTTGAATCATGAGTTCCGTCTAAGAGACAAGGAGTATGCAAAGATGGAGTCAGCAAGGCACGTACTTACACTCCAACATGGTAGTTCTAAGAAGAAGAATAAGAAGAATTTGACAAAAAATGTGGCAACTGTGATATTTCTCAAAAGTGGAGTAAGTCTCATGGGGTGCAATTTTGGGAAAAATCAGTGTGTTTTCTATTTAAAAACTGGTCATTGGAAGAAAAACTGTCCAAAGTTGAAAGAAAAGGGAAAGGAAGTTGCATCTAAGGTGAAAGCCAAATTTATTATGGAAAGGGGTGAAGAGGCTAATTTAAATTTATCGGTATCTTTAGTTTCTCAGAGTTTTTTTTACAAATTATTCATGTTGGATTCTGGACACTGGTGCTACCTATCACATTTGTCACCATCAAGGGTGGTTCTGTACACACAAGGAGCTAGATTGTGATGTAAAGACTTTGGGCAAAGATCAATTATATCGTACTATTGGTGTAGGGAGTATCTTTATTAGGTTACATAAAGATATTTTTAGGGAGGTGAACAATATCAAACATGTTTCAGATATCAAAAAGAATTTGCTATCAGTTGGCGCTTTAGATTTCATGGGTTACAATATAGTTTTTATGGTAGGAGTTCTGAGGATGTGTCGTGGAGTAATGACTTTTATTAAGGGAGCTCAACATAACAATCTTTACTAACTTCAAAGTGGTACAGTGATCGGAATGGCTTCTTTTGTGAATGAGTCTTCTGACACCATTATATTGTGGCATATGTGCCTAGCTCATGCAGGAAAGTCTTCACTTCAAGCGTTGTTGAAACACAATCTGATCACTGGAGAAAGTACTTGCAAGCTTGATTTATTTTAATATTGTGTATTTCACAAAAATATATGGGTATCTTTTGGTATTGTCTTCTATATTGTAAAAGGTATTTTAAAGTATGTTCATACAGATGTTTGGGGCGAGCTAAGTTATTTTCTCTTTTATTGATGATTAATCTAGATATTTTAGAGTGTACAACATGAAGCACAAAACTATGGTATTAAAGATTTTCATAACTTGGAAGAAGTGTATTGAAACTCAAACTGGTAAAAATATTTGTTGTATCAAATCAAACAATAAGGGTGAATGCACTTTGGATGCATTCTTACAAGAGTGCTAGAGAGCTGGGATAGAGCACCACTTCACCGTTTGAGAGGCACCACAACGGAACGGGGTGGTAGAGAGGATGAATCCGACTTTAGTGAAGAAATTTTAGTGTTTTTATCCAATTTTGGGTTATTTAAAGTCTATTGAGTCAAAGCCATAGAATATGCTTACTGGTAATCGTATGTCTTCTGCAACTATTGGAAAAAAGACCCCAATAAAGATGTGGTTGGGCCATCCTAATAGAGATTGTGAGCTTATGAGAGTATTTGGGTGTCCAACTTACAACCATGGGTAGAATAATAAACAGGAACCACGAGCAAAGAATCTAATCTTCATTGGCTTCAAGCATAAAGTCAAGAGCTTCAAGCTATATCACCACTCAGAAAGAAATGTTGTTATTAGTAGGAATGTTATATTCGATGACACAAGCTTGTTAAAAAATTAGAAATTAAAGCAGGCAAAAAGTTCTATTGGAACCATATATATATATATATATATATATATAGCAAATGTTAGAGTTTGATGCAATTCCATTTGTTCAACAGAGTTTGTCCACATCAACTCAAATATGGAATTCAGTTGCAGCTTAGGAGGTATGTGTTAGTAGTGCTCAAGAGAAGGTAGAAGAAAATGCATAGGATGATACTCTTGTGTAGCAATCTATTGCTAGGAGCAATGTTAGGAGGCAAAATTTTCTAAAACAAGCTTGATTGAGGGATCACATTACATTTGTACTTTTAGCCACAGAGGTAGAAATTTCTTGTCACTACGAAGAATCAATGGAGAGCAGAGACTGTGATATTTGGTTAGTGTAAATAGATGAAGAGATGGAGTCTCTTCGGAAGAATAATACTTGAAGATTGGTGAAGCTTCCTCAAGGAAGAAAAGCCATCAGATGCAAATGGGTGTATGCAAAGAAGTAATGATCACATTGAGTTGATGTGAGGTAAATGGTAAGCTTAGTGCAAAAATGCTTTTACACAATGAGATGGGATTGATTATGACGAGATTTTCTCCTAAGCGATCAAACGTGCATTAATATGTGTTCTCTTAGCACTTGTAGCACAATATTGTCTAACTTTGGAACAACTTGATGTGAATAATGCATTTCTATATTGAGAATTACAAGAAGAGATATATATGTTGCAATTTCTTGGATATGAGAATCAAAAGATTTGATTTGCAAACTAGTGAATTCTCTATATGAGTTGAAGAAATCACTACAACAGTGATATAAAAAATTTGAGCAATTTAAGAAATAAGAGTACACAAGGAATCAGTATGTTCATTGTTGATATTTCAAAATGTTAGTCAATGGTGAGTTCATTGCTTCTATATGTTGATCATATGTTGATTTCATATGCTATTCAGATTGAGGTTGATAGGATGAAGAATCAACTATCCAAACATTTTGAAATGAAAGAGTTGAGCGATGATCACATAATTCTTGGCATGGAGATTCTTAAGGACATGGCAGTTGGAAATATTTGACTTTCAAAAACTTCTTATATTCAGAAGATGCTTAAGAAATTTAGGGTTAATGACTCTAGCAATGTAGTGAGTATACCCATTGCATCTCACTTTTAGTTGGGTTCAGATCAGTGTCCTAAAGATGATCGAAAAAGGAAAGATATGTTATAGGTTCCTTATGCTAGTGCAATGGGTAGTTTGATGCATGGCATCTTTTGTACTAGATCAGGCATTGAACAAGTAGTTGGCGTTGTGAGCAGGTTCATGCATGATCCAGGAAGGAAACATTGGTAGGCTATGAATAGTATTTTGAGGTATCTGAAGGGTTCAGTTGATGTTGGTTTGGTATTTGAGAGGTAGTCATCTATTGCAGCTTTATGTGTAAGCTACATTGACTAATAAAATGCATGATTTATGGATAAGTGGAGATCGATTCTTCAATTTATCATTGCTTTTTCTACTACATAGACTGAGTATATGATAGCCACGAAGGTGATGAATGAAGCATTATGAAGCAGTGCCTGTTGGATGATTGGGAGTTGATTAAGTGTCTTTGACGGTGTTATGTGACGGTAAGAGTTCAATATTCTTGTCCACAAATCTAGTTCATCATACTCATACCAAGTCATTTGATGTGAGGTACTATTTTACTTTAAACATGATTGATGGCAGTAAGTTTTTGTTGAAGAACAAATACAAAGGCAAATCCAACGGACATGCTCACAAAGATATTAATAGTCCATAAGCTCACATACTACAAGAATGTGGTGATCATCTAAGCACAGGATTGATTGCCCTGTTGAGCAATTTTGAGAACTTCGCGAGGTTTGATCCATTTGAGTGGGGATATGTTGGCAACCATCTTGGTGCAACTAAAGTGGAGTTTAAGCTATCTTGGTCATCTCTCACTTATCAGAAAGTAAACGTCGAGGCGGAGATTGTTGTACTTATGGTTTTTATTGTAATTAGGGGTAATTTGGTCTTTTGACTTTATTTACTTGTATGTCATAATCCTCCTCTAAGAAAAGAACTTAGAATTCTTGAGAGAGATATGATCCCTAAGTTATTCTTTTCTCACAATCCGTTGCTAGCAAAATGCCCCTCCTCATGGACGTCGGCAAATCAATTCAATTTTGAACCACGTAAATTATTTTCTATTTGATTGTTGTCGTGTGAATTTCATTATTTCCCCATTGTTCTTCATAACATTACTTTAAATAAACCCCAAATTTTAAAAAAAAATGAGGAATAAGTCCTAAAATATA
Source organism: Phalaenopsis hybrid cultivar (assembly GCA_002079205.1). Classification (NCBI taxonomy): domain Eukaryota; kingdom Viridiplantae; phylum Streptophyta; class Magnoliopsida; order Asparagales; family Orchidaceae; genus Phalaenopsis; species Phalaenopsis hybrid cultivar. The sequence continues at coordinate 28,631 of JXCR01114242.1, read as the reverse complement.
TTATTTGATATTAAGAAAATAATTCTCCATGTACAACGTCACAAATTTTTTTTCACAAGCAGACATAACAACAATATTCAATGAATTGGCGATCATCATTTTATTTGGAGTGTAACACCCACAGGCTAAACAGATGAATCAATTGAAGGAGTAAAGCTGTTCTTTTTATTAATCTAGCCTAACTACCAGCTCATGTTGTGTGAAAACCAGTAAAAGTTCGATTCGCAAAAGCCCAAAAAACTACGTGAATGGTGTTCAGTGAAAACTAAAATGCAGAAAGTGAAAGTTGAAAATTTACATTGCCAAGTAACCCATACTGCTGAAATAGACGAATTTAATGAAGAAAAATCACAGTGGAAGCTTCAGAAAGGCTTAGAAATTTAACCCTCCAGCCAACACTATTATACAGATAATCTTTCTCTTTCCAATGACACGTCAGTCAGCGGCCTTCTATCGCTTAAGCAATGAAGAGGTAAGTGTTAATTTTTTAATTGTGGCCCACGTTGCTCAGAAACCCACTAACATGAGTTATTTATTTTAATGGTAAATATTATTTAATTAATTAAATGATTTTAAATCTCATCCATCAGTAATCCTTGCTGGATTATGGTTACTAACATATGTCATTTAAATAATTAGATGATCTTAAATCCTATTGGTCAGTAAACCCCCTGATGGATGGTGGTTAAATAATGCATAATTCAGAGAAGGGTCCTCTCTCTTCCTAATAGACATCGTATATTTCTCTTCATCAGAAAGTATAGAAGATTTCAGGGGATTAGAGAGAGAAACTCCATCTCCTGAAATCTAATTCGACAATCATGAATACATGTATGTTTCTCTCTAATGAATGAATATGTAAAAATCACGAATTCAAAGATCTTGGTCATTATATGCATAAAGTTTTTGTTTCATAAAATTGAATCACAAATGAAAAATACCAACAGAAAGAGCATAAGATAGCCTTATCAATTAAATCTACTAAAAGGACGCTTAAATTACTGAATGTGTTAAAAATTTGAAAGCCATCAACCTGATTAAATGAATTTTAAAATCAACGGGATCATTGATGGTCGAAGCATTAAACAATGTAAGCCAACTCATGTTCAAATCACAATTTTGATTAGAGCTGGTCGCATTCATTGTAATCAAGTATACCGTACGTACTCTCTAGCTATGCTTCTCCATCACATCTAATTCAGCTTTCAACCATGTACTATCTTGTTATCAGAGATTGAGTGTACTAAACTTGTTTGTCACCTTATATGTTCACTGGAGATATCATGTAAGAGATAAATCATGATTGATAATCAAACCTCTGATAATTAATAAGGCATTCTTGTCGTTTCTTTTTTAATATGTTTGGCTGACCAGCAGGCATGATTTGAATAATGAAAAAATGAAACTTTAATGAGGTTAGCAGATCTCGTGAAGATACCCCAAATTTGAGAGATCATAGAATTAAATAAAACCGCCACAAATTTAGGTTATGTATGATTTTCATAATCAGATTTATTTTTATTCTTACTTGAGATATGATTAGTTTTGGGAGCTTTCACTCTTAGGACATTCCAATCCCATATATTTAATGTAAAAGCTGGATAGAACAAATTCATTTACCAAATTCTCTAATCATGTAAAAAAGCTTGACTTCCGAAATTTGATGTTGAATTACGTATCTTTAGATTCCATCTCACGAAAAGTTGTTCGGTATAAGGAGAACATTTGTTATAAATTTGAGGCATGATTAAAATTTTTAGGAGGTGAATAAAATTATAATTTCTGTTTGGGGCAGCTGTAGCTTATTGAATAATCTGCTGATAAGTTAGGTGCGGTGACTATTATAAATTTTTATTTTTTGGAAAAATCAGACCATTGTCAATAAGCTCCCACCACACCTAGATAGGTGCGGTGTGAAAACGTTGTTTTCTGCGTTTTGAAAACGTATAAGCTGCCAAAACGCAGTTTACCCAAACAAGCCAGGTGCGTTTTCATTCTCCCTTCCCAACCCCTTAATTTTTCTCACAGTCTCGTTGATTCCCTTTTCTAGTTTTATACTGCCTTCTCTCGGACATCCCTTCCTCTCTACCGGAAACTCTCACATATGTTCCCTTCGCCCTTCTCTTCCGATTTTGCCTAAAACCATAGCCTTTGTGGCAAACTCGCATGATGTGCGTTTAGAGTGGCTAAAATGGCAGAATCATGACGTACATTGCCTTCTCAGAGTCATCCCTTTGTAACCCTCACCTTTGTCCCTTCACTACTTCTTCTGATTTTTTCCAAAAACATCGCCTTTTTGACCGAACTCTCGTGATATAGTTGTGTTTAGAGCTCGCTAGGAAGGCAACTGATGTGCAGAAAAGATCGCTTAAATTTTTTTTATGTTTTACACATTTTTATGGATGAAATTGCACTTAACAAAAAAATATTTTTCATGTTTTTTTTTGTAGGCACAACAGGTGTTGCATGTGGAGCAATGTGTTGCAGACTTACAGACTCAAAAATCAGATATTACTGATACGACACGTACACTTGAATAAGCCCCGAAAGTGTGAGAGCAGCCGGAAGCGGTATCATCAACGACGAGTTTTTGACATATGAAAACCAGCAAAATTACATACAACTTTCTCCTCCTTTCGAAACTATTTAGGAAGGTAACCCTATTCACACCATTCTTTCTCATTGTTCTTATTTTAAATTCTCTATGCTTTGAATTATTTAACTAGATGGTTATTCTAAGAATAAACTAGAAGATTTTAGTTATTTTAATATCGTTCATAAGATTTTTTTATTTATTTAGTGAAATGATGGCATTGAAATTATTAAAATTCTTATAACATTCAGTGGAGGAGTAATGATTGGCTTGCTTCAGACTATAAGTGCAACGGCTACTTGTTTCTTATGTTGAGCTATGACTACCTGCTTCTTAACATTACATTTCTTACTTCTCTATAAAAACATCCTTTGCTTATAATAATTTGCGTTTGTATTTAATATGTTTTATTTCTTGTGTTGTTGTATACTTATTTCTTAGATTGTATAAATTTAGGTGTTTTTATTTAGTTTCTTCATAACAAATAATAAATGTTTCTTGAAAGATTTACATTCATACCACTCAATTCTTATATATTGACATATCTAATATTTAAAGTTTGATTTTTACATATATTAGCCGCCTTATCTATGCATGAAAATGTGTATTTTGCTGTTAAAAAGTTGAAAAAGTGGTACTTTTATGTTATTTAATATGTTTTGGTGGTATAAATGTTAAAAACAAAGTTTATAGCTTTATATGTAAAAACAAACTACCTTAATTAACTACAGGGTTTTCCTCCATGAGAAACTAAGAACCGAGACGTAAAATAAATCATATTCAATCCTTATATTAGATAAGAGAACTTGTTGGTCACACATAAAAGATTTCGCAGATTAAACAAATATCATGGATTCTTTGTTTATATAATCAAGTTCGTTGTCAAGTGATATGCTTACCTTTCAAGGTGATATATTACTTATAGTGCTATGTTCTGTTGTTTAAACTATTAAATATATGAGATCTATTTGGTCTTATTTTTTTAAAATTAAGATACTATTTTTCAAAATCAATATTATAAACATATATATTGAATTTAAACTATTTTCAAAAGCAACTGAAAAAATTTCCGACCGACACTTACCTGATAATATATTTTTTATTTGCAAATTTAGTAACATTTTTCTATGTTTTTCTAAGTTTCCTCTTAATCTCCATTTTTTATCATGATCATTTTCTAAGGTTAAGTTTACCCATTTCTTCCAAAGACTTTTACTAGCATTAGCTTTCATTATGACAATTTTGAAATTTTCGATGCTAGAAATACAACTTAAATACAAACACAAAGTTTAAATGTCTTACATTAGTTTTGGAGGAGTTTAAGAAATTGGAAAAAAAATATCACAAATGAAGTTTTATGGGAAAAGTCTCGCAAGGCGTTTCTTTGTTCTCTCTCGCTCCTTATCTTCTTCTATAATGTAAGCATGTTTGAGGGTTACAAAGAGTCAAGGAGTAGTGTTTCATGTGTTTGTATTAGTTGAAACTAGGTATGAACACTATGTTGCTTTTTTGTTGGTAAGCTTCATTTTTTTTGCTTTTAAAGCATGTTATGAAAGGTTTCATCATTTATGAAGCCTTGCTAACTTTGCACCTTCAAAGTGATCGTTTATGAATGTTTATGTCCCACCTAGTATTTATTGTAGTTTCCAGTAGTGTAACTTAAAATTTTGAATTAGGATATGGCTTTTAATGAGGACAACAATTCATTAGTTATCCCAAGTTACAAATTGTCACTCTAATCTCTTCCCATTTTATTTTTTAGGGTACGCATGTATTTTTGAACTCTAAACAAGGAACAAAAAATAATGATGCGTTTTGTTATTTTATTAATTTTACTTTTTAATTTAACGATCAGTTATTAATCATGTCAATCTTAACCTATTTAGTATTGTAATTAATTATAGTTAGTAATAATTATAGGGAAAAATACTTGATGCATGTCGAATGCTAATCATTAGAGGTCCATATTGTTCTTTTGTTGACATGTTTTTTTGTCATGTATGAAAAATTATTAACTACAATGTATTTGCATATCTAACACATTTAAATACCCATCAATTTAGTAGAGTGATTTGAAGAAGAATTAAATTCATAGTCATGCAATTAGACAAGGTTCTCAATTGCAATTCTTGTAAAAGAACTATANTATATACATACATACATACATACATACGTACATACGTACAAACATCTATATATAGATATCTGTATGTATATGTATGTATATTATGTATGGTCAAGGGTTCAATCCCACCGTGGTGCGGGGGCTTTGGAATTTTAGGCACAATACGGGGGCTCTCATCATGGGGTCAAAAAAGCATGGGAAATCGATATTTGGCCTCTGCCAAATATCGATTTCCTTCACACACACACACACACACACACACACACACACACACACACACACACAAAAAGACTTGATGTTGCTCCAAATGTTTTAGTTAATGTAAAATCAATCCGTTTAAATTAAATTAAACTTAGGTTTGATGGCTTTAGTTTGGCATAATTTTGTTTGTTGCAGTTTTTTAGATTTTGTATTTTGGATACAACCGGTTTGATTAATTTGCAAACCGATCCATTCAAATCAACCGAATACACAGGCCTATTTCAATGTATACAAATCTTTTTTCATGTACACTTCTCCTAGTCTAAATGTCGATTTCTTGAAATATGCATAAACATAAAAATCAATTAAATTAAAAAGTTATTTGGAAACTAGTTGTAGTTTATACCGCGGTTAAATTTCTAATGGTTAAAAATGCTACTATTGTCATCACAGCTAAACTTTAGCTTCCCGTGATGGTTCTAAAACTGCTGCTAAAAGTCTTTACAATGCTCAACAATTATAGCGGTTTGACAGAGGCTTAAAAACTGCAGCAATAAAATTAGTAGGAATTTTTATTGGTACGATAATCTATATAAAACCAGGAAAAACTCATATTTTGGTAATTTAATCAATCATAATTGACAATATGGGCAAAATAATTATTTTCTTATAATACTTTTGCTCAATCTTATTGAACAGATGTGATTATGTTGCAACCTAAAAGTTTACTGATCAAACAACTTTACAAAAAGCAAAATTAGTATTTTCTCTTACAAAACATTTAATCAAAACAGTTGACATGGCTATTTTGCAATTAAAAAATTAATCAAAAAAATTTTACAAAAAATTTGCCAAAATAATTGATTTTTTTTTTAGAACTTTTAACTATAAAGAGTCACTTATAAAAGAGTGTCATTATATATTAAAAGAGTAAATAAAAGTATTTTTAGTTAGATTAAATATTTTTCTCTACTTACCTTTCCTTGTACTTTTACTAATTTAAAAGTATTTCTGACCAAAAGAATCTATTTAGCTATTCTTTCATAAATACTTATGATTGAAACCCTTAATATTCACAAGATAAATAGTAATACCTTTTCAAACAAAATGATAATAAGATATAAAAAACAGCGAACAATGTTTATTTTAATCATAATTAAGAAAAAAAACATCCTAATCTAATGGACATTTGATCATAGGCTTATAGCTCATTTTAGCAGTATTATAAGCATTTCTGTTTTTCCCCACATTATAATCTGAAAAATATCTTATAATAAATTTTTAAGCAATATATTAATATAAATACAAGCATCAGCAGCATCTACAAAACAAACTTCAAGCATTTCATCTATATCCAATTCTTCAGAGAAGCTTTGAATTCCCCACCAGATTGCCATGAACAGTGCAAAAGACCAGATCGGTTACTTGTTGTGCGCAAGAAGGAATTCTCTCTGCAGACCACAGCTCCCAAGTTTCATTCTTCCTCCTTCCTCCAACGTATCATGGGAAGAACAAGCCTTCGCAAGAGACTCTTCTGGTGAATTGGGAGGCTGTGTTTGGCCACCCAGATCCTACACTTGTAGCTTCTGTCGGCGAGAATTCCGATCAGCTCAAGCCCTTGGTGGCCACATGAACGTGCACAGAAGAGACAGGGCAAGGTTAAAGGAAGCTTCAACCCATAGCTGTGAAACAGACGAAGATGTTTTAAATATTTATCCATTTAGTTCTGATGCTCCTGGGCTTAAAGTTTCAGTAAGATTGGAGATTGGAAGAGAGAATTGGAAAGCTGACGAGTTGGGTCAAGGAAGGGTTAGAGATTTTTGTGATGGTGATGAGGAGATCTCGATTAAGAAAGTGAAGACCGATAATCTGCGAATGTTCAAATCTGAGGTAAATAAACTTGGACATGGTCCAGTTGAGTTGGATCTGGAGCTTAGGCTTGGTGATTCACCAAAGGTGAAGGAGAGTCGTAGCATAATTGTGATCGAGTAAGGAAGCATATTCTCATGTGTTTATATTATTTGTTGTATCCTTGTTTTTGCAAGTCTTTAAAGATGTCATCTTTCGATCATGTGCGTGAAGGAGACCTTTTTGTTCTGATAAATTTTGTAGGAATTCTAATTACTACTGTAGGAACTAACAAATAGATTAGTTTCTTGTCCTGTGCATGGAATTAATATCGAATATTTCAATCATAGAGAAGGTACAAAACTAAAAGTACTTGATTAACCTGAGTTTATAAACACAAGTCCAGGAAAAAAATCACAGTTTTAACTGTAAAATTCACATCTCATTCTTTGTTTCAATCGGATAACTCAGATTGGATGGAGATTTTATTTTTTTTTTATGGCTAAAGCAATAATATTATCTATGAAAATTATGCAGCACTTTTAGAGATAAATTTATAGTACTGTTGTTTACGGAACATTTTATAGTTCTATTTGTAGAGCATGGTCGGGTCCATATATTGAACTGATATCATTCTTCGTTGTCAGTAGTCTAGTGTACTTTTTCTAGATGTCTTCCTCCATGTTGCAGGAAAATGACTGCAAATTTTCTTTTCTAGATTTAGTGCTCTCTGAGGGTTATTCCTTTTCTTAAGAAAACTAAAAAGTGACCAATTTCATTCAACAAAAAAGTGAGGGCATTATTATCTAAACTATTAGTCGTAATTTATTTTGAAGCAATATCGATCATATCCATCTATCATTATTTTAATCTTATATAGTGTGATATAGTTTGTCCATAATCTCTGACAAAACAAGCCTTCCAAATTAATTACTAGCATTTTAACTGATGTCTTTGGTTAGAAATAATTGAAGGAAAACAAATATATTTAATTTCAAATATAATTTTCGGTGATAGATTCCAGTGAAATTACAAGATATTTTGATTTGCGCAACAAGAAGGCATATTAGTAATGGATTGGGAATTGTATGACTGTCTCTATGATTGTCTCTATGATGTAAATAACATAGATTCAATTACAACATACATCATTCTTATGATAGCTAATCCATCGCTATCATCTAGCATTAACTTTTTTATAATTAGCTTAAAGATATAGAGACATACATTTTTATAGACAAGTTTCTACTCGATCCTAATAAAATGGTGAGAAGAATTATAAGGGTTCAAGTTAACTCAGATTTTTTCTCCTGACAAGGTGAAATAAATCTAACTTTTCTTAAATAAAAGATAATGTTCAGCAAATTCTCATCAATTAGACAATGCAAAATTTAATTTCATTCATTTTCTTTAGCCAATTTTATTTTCAGTTTCAACCAAATAAGATGTTGATTGCAGACAGAACTATCTTCAGATATCAAAAACGCTGTCATTTTTCATTTTCTTCATGAACATATTCAAGAGGCATTAGACACGGAATGCGCCCTACAATTTTAATTATATAAAATTTTTCAGGTTATAGACAAAACNCCTACAAATTTAATTATATAAAATTTTTCAGGTTATAGACAAAAGCTTTGCATGAGAATTAGTGCTTGTGGGTGATTGCCTTTTTTATTCTAAATTTCTAATTTTTTAAATATTTCAACCTGTCTCTGACACATTCCTTACAGAACATCCACATGCTAGAGTGCATGGATTCTCTTTTACGTGCTCCATGGCAAGAGCCACAAAATCTCTCTCTCTCTCTCGTCCCTATACACATAGTATTGGCCAACAAGCCTTTGGTATTATCAGATGCATATAAATTATTCCGCTTTCTACGGCTCTTTTGTTTCTTCTTCAACACGTATTTGAAATTCTGGGGAAGCTTAGCGTAGCAGAATCCAACCATAGACTCTTAAACTTATTCATACTAGCTAGACTTAGCCGAAGAAAACGCAGGGATTTAATGTATCCAGAATTCCAGGCGATCTTTCAGTTGAGTATAATGACAGTTTTAGATCAAGTGTCAATTCATGAGAATATTACATCAGATAAAATATGATTTAGCTATAAAAAACAGCTTCGTATATTAGTCTTTAAGCCCGCTTTAATCTTATCAAAGAAATATGGACTAAAAATTCATATACCATAGTAAACGGAATTTTTTGTTGATAGTCAAATGCTTTGAAACTATTTGTGGCATTACACACAATTATAGTCTATTTTAGAAATAAATGAATTAGCTACAATTATAATTATTATAGTTGCACACTGCTACATATATTATATCCAAATCCAATTAAAATTTTATTTAAACACTATGCAAATCATATTCAAACCATATTTGAAAGCTGTTCTAAGCATTGTATAATCATGTTTGAACCATGCTTGAAGCTTCATGAAAACTTATTTCAATAATGTTTAGATTTTGTTTTAACCTTTTCAAAATTTTTTTGATCCATATTTGAGCCATAGTTAATCTAACCATACTTGACATATGTCAATCTATATTTAAATTATTCTTAAATCTTGTTTGACTCATAGTAAAACATTGGTTGACCCATACTCATATCATGTTGAAATCTAGCTGGGAGAATATTTATAAATTGATAAAACATGATTTTAATAAAACTTGGAGAAAATTACAAACATAGTGCACAAATCTTATGTTGTTTAAATACCTAATAGCTATACTTTCATATTTACATTTATATTAATTTGGTGTCATAAAACTTTGATGAAAAGGTGTATTTCACCTTTTATAAAAAGTAATAATGATTTTTTTATATGATGTTTAATATTTAAGTGATGTGCATGTCAATATAAGAGTTTTGTTAGATAGGTAAATACATAAGAACTGTCTACTATTTTTGTAAATGCTCATAAATTGTAAGTTTGGTTCAAACATGATTCATATGTGTTCCTAAACATACAATTATATTAAGTATATCAAGTATTAGTTGAACAAATTCTAGTCATGAAAACTAAGAAAAGGCATTTTGTCATAAAACAAAGTCATTTTAATCTAAAATGAATGCTGAGAATATTTTCTTAAGAAAATAAAAGACAGGCATGTTTTTAAAATTTTTCATTCTTGTGTCATATAATGTAATGAATTGATTCAATCTAGAGAACTAATCTAACTCTAGCTACCAAATCCTCTTTGCCCAGGTTGAGCCTAACCATGAAGCATTTTGCTTGATCATGTGACCCATTCACCTCATCATTGCATCTCATAGCTTTCTACAATTATGAATCCTATTATTTTTTTACTAAAAGAAGAATGAGAGAGCTAACGCATGCACTCCCTGGCTTGTCCCCTCCATAGCCACAAACCGTTTATGCCTTGTTTCCATGCAAGGTTATCAAACCTCTACAATTGAATCTCCTTCCATAATACGGGCCCACTCTTATTTTTTTCTTTTACTGAAAGACACCATCTGAACTCCTTTCTGCTTTTCCTTCATCTTAAGTGCGAGTATTCTTCCTCATATTTTTCATTTTTTCTTGTTATATATCACACCTAAAGATTGGAAGGTAGTGCATGTTGACAACATGAAATATGATGAAAAATACACAAAATCCTATTTGTACTCAGGAAAAAAAAATTAATAACAAAAATTAAAAATGATATATAATAGCATAAGAAAGTGGAAAATCACATATTTATTACTTTAATAAAATTTATAATCACAATTAAACAAGGAAACATAAAACATATAATGCAAAAAAATAAAAATGAATTGAAATTACAACAACAAAAGTAAATCAGTCAATTCTAAAAAGAATTCTATAAAATGTTACATATACTAAAAATACCTAAAATTAGACTAATATTTAAAAAATGTACTTTTGTTGTAATGATCTACCAAACACATCGATATCTAGAACTTGCTATAAAAAATTATCATGAATGAGTTTGATGAATTAATTAAACCTAGTGAATAATTATTATCTATTAAAATATAACCGACAAAATATAATTGGCATGCATTATGATAATAAAAAAGAGTAGAATTACTACATATAACGAGGTGAAAGATGTTAGCAATACCATCTTAAGGTTAATGATATTGTAATGCCTAAATGAAAAAAGTGACATGCTTTTAGAGTTAGTTTTAATTGGATGATGTTTCTAGTCAATTATTTGATAAATGCAATTTGTGGAATGTCTATTTTTATATTTCTAAATGTAATCAAATTAGGTTCAATCACATCTTCTTAAATATGATTTAAAAATCATTAATTATTGGAATTATATTTACTGACACACACACATGCGCGTGCGCACATACACACACACACACAATCTTGTTAGATACCATGAAACCAAGATGTTAAATACCAACCCAATGAAATTAACTAATTTTTGATAGAGTGGTCACTAGGTAGACTTACCGACTCTGCTAACCAATATCTAAAAGTTTTCCATTGACATAGAAACCACTTCATATAGAGAAAAATTATACTCTTTGATAGTTACGATTTCCACACATTCAATCAACAAACATAAAAATATAATAACTACATCGCAATTTCACCAATGCAAACATTTGATAGACTAAAATAACAAAAAAAAAACTTTTCAATCAATAAAATGTATTTCATAAAATATATATACCTAACTGTTCAATAAAAGAATATTCGCTCGAATTTTTAGAAAAGCATACACAAATGTAAACAAAATCTCACTAATCATCCTCCATGTCCTCATCCTCAATAACAACTGTCGTTGGATGCTTTCCCACTGCTTTGCCTGACACCGGAACACATCTAATTCTGTCCTATATTGGCCTCCGGCTCTGACTTCATCCGGCCAATATGGGTGCGACTTGGGTCTCTATATAATCGAAGAATGTGGCAACCCCCCTAAAAACCCCCTCCTCATGTGCAGTAAAAGTAGATGTCCCTGATACATTGACAGCAGGCTGAGTGTCATAGGTGAGTGCATGAGGTCCGAGCCTGCAGAAGCGACCCTTCCTCTTGCCTCGAGCAGCCTCCCCCATAGCTCACACCTAGAAAAATAATGATCTCAGATCATAATATCGCCTAACTATTTTGATCTTCTCTCCTTTAACTTCTAGAATTTTTCCTACAAAGAATTGGTTATATATAGTTGGAGTGTGGTTAAATATCGAATTAGTTTAGCTCATGAATTATTTGGATCACCTAGGATTTGTTGTCGATCCAAGCCTAGTTCAAATACTACCAATGTGTGTGTTCGTGTGTCACAACAGCGGAGGGGTCTCGTCCTAACTGCAAACTCTATTAATGTAAGGAAATAGTTAGAATATAAATTTGATTTACCATAGAAATAAAATTTCACCATCCTCTTCTTGTACTCTGTGTGTGAGAGCTCCCCACTAGTGTGTTCAGAGGGTCCCATGCCTCCGCAGTTTGAGTGCTGGTTTTTCGTTTTCTGCTCACTCTTCCTTGAGTATTCCGGAGAATTCTATATCCCGAGTAGGGAGCAAAAAACATCCTCGCTGAGCCACAAATGATGATATCTCAGCTTTCGAAAATCATCAGACATGCTCCAGAGGCAGTCATTGCCCTTGCACTCAAAGTTGCATTGAATGTGAGCTTTGCGCCTGGATGCTAGGAAAAATGTTTATGCAAAAAGAAATAGAAAATTTTAAATTGATAACCAGATAAGCATAACTAAAGATTATTGTGTTTGGTATATACCCTAAACTCTTAAAACTATAGATCCTAAATTGCCACTAAGATCTCCTTCCACAACAAGTATGGAAAAGATGATATCCTGAATGGCATGAATCACCTGTATTGGGGGATAAAACCTAAAACATCATATGATTTGTTTTTTATTAAATTAATAAAAATTAAGGCATCATTGTCATTATATTAAAAAAAATATATGTGTTCCTCACAAGCTCAATGCAATATCTTCTATTATTCGTCTCCGATCCAGTAGAAGTAGCCTAGGCCATTGCCAAACTTGACGTCATTGCAGTCTCAACAAGCAATAGTTCTAGTGTGGTAGCGGTGGGGTACAGGTGGGAGTTGCGGTGGGGGTGAAGTTTGAGGTTAGTGTGGGATCGGTGTCCTATCAGATGATCGAGAATCCCTCAGAGGAGGTAACCTATGGTTACTAACGAGACTTCCCATAGTCTAAATGAAAGTATTGAATTCATTAAGTTGAGTTTAGTAAATTCATTTGGACTAAGTGAAGCCAATAGAAAATAGTGGTGTCAAAATGAGGGAATCGTAGGATCCTAACCGGTGTTGCTCTAATCAACTTTAATATGTTACATAACATTTAAAGAACCATAACCATAGGGACATCTGATTTGACATGATAACTTGACACATTAGAAAACTTAAACTTGTCACGACGAGGAGCTTGGAACTTTCCTGTGGGTAGCATTCTACAACAATGATCTACAATAATAAGAGGATCTGCAACAACATATCTTTCCTTAGAATTAAACAACAAGCCATAGGATTTCGAGGTTATCTGCCTAGTGCAACAAAAATCCTCAACTTTTATTTAGGTCATTTGTATAGCTTTGCTATATAATGTAAGCCCCAACTCATCTTAGGATTTCGAGGTTTTCATTCGTCACGACCTAAAACCTCACATCTTCCAAGCTATTTGTGTGATCATTTCACACAAATGTAAGCCTTAAACAAATAAAATTAACAGGATGAAACACTTAAATATGTCTCCTCTAAACTGAAGCCAAACTATAGGATAGACTAGGAAGTCATTGAGGTTCTCCTCTAAATCTATGACATCCCCTAATTCTTCCTCTTTTGGACTCTACAACAAAATGTTTCAAATTTGAACATTTCCCCTTTCACACCTCTTTGTCTGATCTCGTTGAAAAGTTATATCCTTTTGACCCCTTCAAAGATAACATTTTCTGATTTTTATCGAGAGTTTTCTTAGGTTACTTTGGTTATCTAAGATGTTATTAACTATAGGGGTTTGCCCTTATAGGAAGTTTTTTCGTACCTAACTTAATATAAACCTTATTTAATTCTTCGTATTAAATAGAGGAACTTGTCGACAAATAAAAATGGTTTCGCAGACCAAATTGACATCATATATTTCTTAATTTATTTGATCGAGCCTCACCCTCAAGTCTTGTGTTTGTCTTTTGGGACAGATACAGGGTTTTAGGTATAGTGCTCTTTCATTTAAACTATGAAAAATATGAGATCAGCTTGATTTTATATTTTTTAAACTTATATATATATATATATATTAAATGCCTTTCTAAAG
>JXCR01114242.1:1137-14131 GCA_002079205.1 Phalaenopsis hybrid cultivar | reverse complement strand
TATATATATATGAAAATTAAATGCCTTTCTGAAGCTAGCAATGGAATTTCAATTTCGGAGGCCGACAGCTTCCAACAGGCAACTGCTTAACCAAAAATAGTGCCGACACAAACTGACCAAGGGAAAATATGTTGACAAGTATTTTATATTAATTTTGATGATATTGCACTTTAAAGAAATGTATTTTAGATGTTTTGTTACAGGTATGTTGAATTATGGTCATTGGAGCAAAAAGATGCAAAAAGGAGTGAATTTGGAGCAAAAATGACCAAAATATGAAGATTTGAACTAGGGCGCCGACGGCGAGCCCAACGGAACCGACGACGGGTTTTTCTCGAGAGTCTAGAATCAAATATTCAAGATAGCCGCTGACGGCGCCATCGAGGCCACTGACGGCGAGAACAGCGGTTCTCTTAATAGGTGCATTGAATGTGGATGATTTTTGAGGGGATGCTTAGGAAACTCTTGGGAAAACTCTTCTACAACTTTAAAAGAAATATTTTGGGGGTCGAAAAGGTGGTGCCCCGTGTGTGTGTTGACAGCGACTTTTTTATATCCCTAAAAATTTAAGGATTTGACACCACCACTAGAAGATTTAAATCCCCTGCAACGGCGCCAAAAACGTGATGCAACTTTTAATATGCAAGAATTTATGAACCCAGATTTATACATTTATAATGATTTTGTAAAGTCACAATTTCAAACGTAAGTATATGTATCGCTCAAGTAATACAGGGCTCTAGTGGAGTCCCGCTTATCGATCCTACAGGGAAGCGAGGTAAGAGGTCCTTAGTCAAATTGAAATCTACTACTATTAGTCCTTAGTTTGGAAGTGCAATTTAAGAGGTTTTACTAATAGATACTCCTAAATGTAAGTCTTAAGTTTAACAAAACTAATAACTACTCCTAAATGCAAATATTAATTCTAAAGATAATCCTTTTTAGAGGAATTGGTTCAGAGAATTTTGAGATAATAAAAATTAGTATTCTTATGCAATGAATTGGATAACATAAAAGAATGAGATGCATTAAATATTGTATGTGCCAAATAGGAGCAATCTTATTCTTTACCCTTTGGTCCAGGCATAAAGAACATTAACTAATCCTATGCTTGTTTACTGAATCTGTGGTCAGGCTGGGAGGATACCGGCTCTCACTTTGGAGCTCCCACGTTCCCTTCGTCTCAGGGCTAATATCTCCACTTCAGTACTCAAACAATAGGACCGAATTGAGGATTTTAATCTATCACACTAAAATCTCTAATTCTACTCCCATCAAAGTATATTTCTTTATTTATTTGCATTCAACTCCCACAAACTTAATCATCCATGGAATCTGAATGTGGTTCTACTTTGTTGAGAATTACACAGCCCTCTTGGGTCTTAATGCAATTACAACGAATTTTAACACTATAACAGGCCTTTATTGTAATGTAAATAAAGTGCAATTAAAAACCATCACATTTATAATTAAATCTGCTTCTAACGTGCATCAAAAAATCCTAAACATGAATTCTACTCATTACAAAAGAAAAGTAAAATGAAAACAACGATAGAATCTTCTCATCCCATTATTTCCAAACAAGAAGAGAGAGTAAGAGAAGCCCATCACAAAGCACGAAGAAAACACAACGGAAACTTCATTTAACAAAGAAAATCCACTAGATAAGTGTTTACAAAAATCAAAAGATAATGAAGAACACAATACTTAGCTTTTTTCCTTTGAAAGAAAGACAAATATCTCTCCCACAAAGTCTCCCGCCTATCCATGCAATGCTAGAAAATTTCCTTAAAAATTCTCTCAAAATCTCCTCTCCAATCTCTCCAAAAGGGTAAAAATCTACCTTTCTACTCCTATTTTAAAAGTCCTAAACTTTCTCCACACTTTTCCTAACATTCCTCTCATAAAAACCCCACTTTTTCTAACCTAAATTCGTTCTTTTAAAGTGTAGGGATGAAGTTTGATAAGTTGCCACAAGAATCCTTTTAAAAAGTGTCCAAATACGTTGAATTTCATCCCATAACCGCCAAAAGTCAGTCCATAGTCGTCCTGGGCGCCGTTGTCGGACTCAAGGGCACCGTCGGCGAGCTTTTCTGTCATTTTTCGGTCTTCTCAGGTGAATCTCGCCGTCGGCGCCATTTTGGGCGCCGTCGGCGAGCAGACTGCGCAGCTCCACCATTTCGCTCCGTTTGGCTCCGTTTTAGCTTTGTTTCACTCCATTTCAGTTGCGTTGTGTTCCTAACAGATAGACCTACAAAATAAATATGAAAAAAAATTTTATTTAAAGTGTAATCTTATTCAAAAATATGCAAGAAGTTTAAAAGAGATTAAGCATTGAAAGACTTGTCGAAAGGTGACGGTGCAAAATTTCATTTCTTGCTCTTTTTTGCTCCAAATTGCACCGTTTTTCTTTCTTTTTCTCAAAAAGTCCATTTCTTGTACCGGAAACCAAAAACATGCAAAATACCTTCCTTTAAAGAGCAATATCATTAAAATTAAGCATAAAATATATATGAAAAATCAAACATTTTTTAGGCGTGTCATGTGTCCGCTGAGTTTTGTTATTTGTGGTGCCCATCAGAGTGTAAAGAGTTTAATTTAGGGTTAGTATTATGAGGAATTCTTCGAGTGATTGTAAGAGTGGAATGAAAGTGAGATATTTCTTCCTCCTTGCCGCTTCGAAGGAGAATTCTTTGTGCTGTAAAGAAAGGAAGAGATTCAGAGGAACTTCGAGGAGTTTGCTTGGGGAGGAATTATAGATAAGTGGTATTTACTTATTGAAGTTTGTATGACTTTGCTTTTATATATAAATTCCAAGTTTTGTCGTATCTTCTCCATGAGTTCTGAGTAGTTTTCTCTGTCTTTCTCCTTGTCTTGAGATTTTGTGAAATGGTGATTTGAATTGGTTGTGCCATGAGAATGTTAAAGAAGTTGTGATGATCTTTTCACTTCAATCTTAATTTACTTTCAATCTGGCCAATTGATTTGTTAAAATATGTTGAGTTTTACAACTAAAGTGAAGATTACATCCAAGATTTAGGGAGGTCAAAGTCCTTGAAAGTTGGGTGCAAATAAATAGGGAAATTAAAATTATCGGGCGTAGAATTGGAGATTTTAGAGTGACAGACTAAAATCCTCAATTCAGTCCTATCATTTGGGTGTTAAAGTGTAGATGTTAGCCCTCGGATGAGGGGAACGTGGGAGCTCTAAAGTGAGAGTCGGTATCCTCCCAACCTAACCGCAGATTTGCCCTCAGGTGAGGGGAACGTGGGAGCTCCGAAGTGAGAGCCGGTATCCTCCCAGTTTAGCCACAGAATTAACAAGCATAGGATTAGTCAATGTTCTTTATGCCTGGACCAAAGGGTAAAAAATAGGTATGCTCCTATTTGGTCAATGTTCTTTATGCCTGGACCAAAGGGTAAAGAATAGGTATGCTCCTATTTGGCACAATTCAATGTTCTTTATGCCTGGACCAAAGGGTAAAGAATAAGTATGCTCCTATTTGGCACAATACAATTTGAACTATATCACTTTATTCATTCACTTTAATTTCTTGACAAAGAGAATGATGCTTCCTTATATATTGAACTTCATATTAGAAACTTTATTAGTAGAATTAGTTAATTAAGAGTTTATTAAAATTACATATTTATTTCAATTGCCTTTTAGTGACAAATATGCAATTTGAACTATATTGTTGAAATTAAGTATTAATTTTCTGAAACTTAGTTCGTAGCCTCTAATATTACTCCCTGTGGGATCGATATCCAGGACTCCATTAAAGTCTTGTATTACTTGAGCGATACGTATACTTGCATTGATAAATGTGACTTTGCAATTATTGAATATTTTATACACATCTTTATCAAATCTATAACCACTGTCAAGTTTTTGTTGCCATTGCAGGGGAATTAAATCTTTTAGCAGCAGTATCAAATTCTTATATTTTTAAGCATATATAAAGTCGCTGTCATAAACCTAAGAAGACCCAGGTCAAACCAGCTTAAGTAGAGTCAAACCCAAATCAAATCTAAGCTAAATCAGGTTAACCTAGCTTAATTAAGATCAAATCAAATAAAAAAAAAACAAAACCCAACCTAAGTCAACCTAGCTTAACCTGGGTGAAACCCAAATCAAACCTAAGCTAACCTGGATCAACTCAGCTTAACCTGGATCAAACCAAATCAAACCTAAGTTAATCCTTGTCATGGTAGCTTAACCCGGGTTTAACAAAATCATGTTAAATCAAACCTAACCTGGGTCAACCTGGCCTAACCTGGGTAAACTAAATCAAATAAATCAAAGCCCAACCTGGGTTGACCTAGTTTGACGCAATTCAAACCAAGCTCAACCCAACACAATCCAAGTTGACCAAGATTAATTCGAGTAAATCAAATCAAACCCAACTTAATCTAAGGAGGCCTAGGCTAAAACTAGACCCAAATTATCTAACCCATATCGTACCTTAGCTCACTTTTGAGCTATCCTAAGCAGGAAAATTAACTCACCTCAGCCCGACCTTAACCCAAGTCAAATCCAAGGCTAAAATTACATGTTTCATGTTCCACATGTTATCTTATATTTTTTAAGTATTATTTAAATTTCATATGTTTTTTTCATGTTTTAAAATAAAAAAAAAGTTATTAAACAAAAATAAGGATGAGAACTTCTCAGTTTTCTCCATAAAAATTAAAATTCAAATAGAAAAAAAATTTAAAGCTTAACAAACCCCTAATTTTTCAATATGACTAGCGAAACCTAGGGATAAGAAAAACATTAATGTAAATACCAAATTTTAGACAAACATCTAAAACACTCTAAAATAAAGAATGAGAATTGAACATATGAAGACACAAAACCGAGAGCCGCAAACATTCCCTTGGTTAGTCTGAGTATAAAAGCCTAGGTTAGTTTTGTACTTAGCTGGTACTAAGGACTAGAATATGCAAAATAATAAACTTACCCCCTGAGAGTAGAGGGAATACCTTAGATTGTAGTAAGTCATAGTTACTCATGAAGGTGTTTCAGACTGCTTTGAAACTGCTAATCCCCCATACTTTGGCATATAAAAGGGATTCTTGTTTATGAGGCTAGTCATAGTTGATGAATATCAATTTTCCTAGGATGATAGAAAATCATGAGTACCTTGACCGAGGAAATTATTCCTAAAATCTAGGTTAGTCCGACTATAGAACTCCTAATAGAGTTCTAGGGACTCATTTTAAATTTAGAAGTCTTTTTATACCTTACTTTATCCTTAGTCTAAGGTTCCCAATTTTCCCAGTCAGTTCAATCCTATCCATCATTCTTATTTTGAATTCAAACTCACAATAAAATTAATTTCAAATCCAATTTAAATTCAATTTAAATCAAATTCAAATTGAGCTCAGTTCAAATTCATTATCACTTTTTTTCCAAAACTATTCAGACATTACTTCGAGTAAATATTTCCTCCGATGAGAAATCAAATACCTATATCTTGAGCCTTTCCTAAGATTTGCTATCATCAAAATGTAAGTCTCATCCTTTGAACTCAATTCTTCTAATTTGTACCCTTCAATTGTTAAAGTCTGATCTCTGGTAACTTGACTTGTCATATTAATCTAGAGGTTTTCATTAGAGGTTAATTAACTATGAAGGCTTGTATTTGTAGGAATGGGACCCCATAATCAAAATAAACATTAACTTACAACCATAAGGTAAGGGAATAATTTATTTCAGTATACCCCAAAATATTTCCCTTATCTAAATGATTGAACCCATCCTAAGATAATGTCTTCATCCCTTATGATAGTACATCACTCTTCAAATTTTGTGTTCGATAAGTTAGATAAGAAATATTTTGACATCTATGGTGGCACTCCAAATCTTTAAAATTCACAACCATCATATATTAAATGATCCATCATCCCCCACATTATCTCTCTCTGAGTTCTCTTCTTTTTCTGAAACTAAAGGAGCATCAAAGCATTTTTTGAACTAATCAAGGTCAGAGTACTTGAGATTGACTATCCCAACTCTAATGAATTGGTTGATCGCTATCTTATTACCCTCTTTTTGAATGTACATCTTAAGTGTCAAGGAACTCTTTGTTCATCTATATTGTGGCCATCTGATCCTTTAATTCAACATTCTCTTCCTAGATGACATACACCAACTTTGATGTGATTTTGAGCTTTGATTAAACATCCTCGAGATGAGCGTGTACCTAGTTTCCCAATCTTTTGATGTTCTAGCATGTACCCTAAAATCCCTAGCCTTCGCCTTGACTCTTAAGGCTACGTCTCTCACTTCTAGAAAAAAGAGAGGATAAGTGGTGTGTTATGCCTCCCTAGGTTGTTATTTAAGATTTTTTTAAGGCCCTACAACCAAAGAATATTTATAACAATTGAGACATATTTTTATGTACTCGAGGCTCAGGGAAACCCATCCCTCAAGAAGTTTTTTAGTGCAAAAGTAGAATTTAAGATAAAAATGGCCTTCAGTTGTTTCTCTTGCAATGGACTCCAATAATCCTTGTAACCCTTTTGTTTCATCTTAGGAGATGAGGGGAGATAAGTATCAAATACTAATGTCAACACTTGCCCTTTCTTCAGTGTTATTATTATATAGAAGTGAACAACACATGCCCTAGAGTGGATGCAGGTTCAGGATACTCTTTAGCCAGACTTTGAATATGACTTTCTACCTCCACATGATCAGCTTGTGCAGCTGGCATCAACTATGGAGAGGGCTTGCTAGTCTCCTCACTTTCAACAAGGAGAAGGAAACCCAGAGAGGATGATTGGGAAGCTGCTTAGGTCAAGACTCAGATTCAGATCCAAGGATGCTTGATGTTAACTCCTCT
The DNA here is from genome assembly GCA_002079205.1 of Phalaenopsis hybrid cultivar. NCBI lineage: Eukaryota > Viridiplantae > Streptophyta > Magnoliopsida > Asparagales > Orchidaceae > Phalaenopsis > Phalaenopsis hybrid cultivar. Next base: position 7,284 of record JXCR01114242.1, on the reverse strand, counting down.
AAGTGGCAATTCCTCATAGCCCCTAAATTCATCAAAAAAGTTTTTTGCTCAATGAGAATCAATTTTTTTGTTACTTTTTTTTTGAATAAAAATTATAATTTTAGAGATAGAATGAATTAAGTCCAAACCTGGGACTGTTCCACCGGCTAGACTATCCTCCTCCTCTTCCTCTGCCATTTCTCTCCTTGATGAGGAAGTGTCATTTTTTCTTCTGCCTCAGCTCCTTCCTTAATATCCGGACAACATTTTCAAGTTTTCTTTTCTCATCCACCTCATTAGAAGTGGTCCATAGTACAAGGGTCATCAGGTCAAACTTGACAGGTATTATCACTGTTCACTATCATGGGGTCAATATACTAGCTGATCGACATTCATTTGCATATGACAATCAATGCAAACCCCTAAATTTGCAGTGGAATCCCTTTATTCTTATTGTATAGCCCTCCAATTAGTGTGGAAGCGATTTTCTAGTTCTCATATACATCCCAAAGGAATCTGAATTTTCAGTCATTGTTCTTATTTTCCAGGTCGATTAAGCAAAACTTATGAGTCAAGCCAAAAAAAACATACCTATCGATCTTCACTTTGAAGGAAAATATATGGGAGAAAAAAATATGGGACAATGATATCTCCATCTATTGAAAGTAAATGTCGAAAGTCATCACTGTTGTATTCAAGTTTAGTTTAATCTATGCAGGGACGATTCCATAGGGATTATGTACCGACTAGATCTTTGGGTAATAGTTGGAGTTCACATTGAAACTGATCCCTGTAAAAGATCATATCATCCTCAGAGTAGTTGGTTGCCCTTACCTTTGGCTCGACTACTTCAAGTTCTACACAGTGTTATACAAATAAGTATCTTTCAAGAGACTTAAATCAAACGATGTTAGTGTAAAACTTTTGGTTGCTGGCACTGAGCTGAACAAAATTGAAGAATACTTGGAGGAGGTCATGGGAGCGCTCAAGGAAAACTGACCAGACAGAAGGGAAAGTGTAAAATGAGAAAGCGCAAACCATTTTCCTTTTTAACCCTATATTCATGGTATCTAAGAAATTTAAAATGTCTCAAATCTGTAAAATAAACTTCATAAATTAATATCAAATCAGTGTGAAAATCAAGAAAACAAAAATAATATAAAATTTTAAAAATCTGTAAAATTTAAATTTTTATTTATGACAGAAAATATTTTACATACAGGTCTTCGGCTGTGTTGGGCAGCACCTGAATCAAAAGACTTTGATACATCACTCGCCACCAAAATTTATTTTTCTTGACACCTTATTCCTTCACTTGGACACAGGATATTGAACTGGTCATATGGACTTCTTCTAGCTCTATTCGAAAAGTTGCCACCTCTGTTTAGAGAGTTCCCGTGTTTGCATAAAGTATCGTTAGCTCCTCCTTTAGGTTTGATATGATTATATTCCTCTGAAGGCCAGCCTCTCGAGTTAAGGAGTCTGACATTTTGCCCATGCAGTGAGATAGCGACCATGCAAAATTTGTCGACCATTGGTCTCCCTTCTTAACATCCCAAGACCAGACATATGGCATATTGGATGATTGAAAAGCTATAATGGCCACCTCACATGGGAATAAATGTCTTAACAAGTCAGCAACATCTCCTCATAGACAAGAGGTCTGCAACTTCGTGTTTTTTTTCTTCAGCAGCTAACAGCCTCACTTGAAAAGCCTATAAATTCTTTCTATTCTCACCAAGAAGGTAGTTGATTTTTACAAGCTTTGTCTTTCATGCCCTCAGAAAAAGTTTTGTTCAAAATGTGTGATAGCAATGTGAAGACTTTCTTTCTGAAAGTGAGACATCAACATGAAATTTTCCTCCAAATAAAGAAAATGATATGCAAAATATCCTCATGAAGGATCTCCTCTTACACGTGAGGTGAGAATATTCCAAATTTTATCTAAGAAGAATTCCCTGCTGATACACTGAAAATATATGCATTTTTAGAATTATATTTTATACCTATTTTTGGTGATATTGTACTTTAATGGAAGGTATTTTGATGTTTTCTTGCAAGTTGTTTATTTTTAGGGCTTAAAGCAAAAAAGGAAGCAAAAAGTTTGAAATTTAGAGTCAAAATGATGTTTTTGAAGAAATGCTCAGCGTCGGCAGCGTTGAGGTCTTTGTCGATGGTGCAGAACAATTTAACGCTGGAGATTTTTACTCAGCGCCATACCAGTGCCGATGGTGCCAAAGGAGATGCAGACCCCGTTTCTAGAAGGTTCGATGTATTTGGATGACTTTTTGAAGAGTTTTTGGAGGCACCTCTTGGAGAATCGACCTTGGGCTCTATTTGAGGCCAAAATTCATCAGAAAATTTGCTCTTTTACGTTTTTCACTCCTCTACATTCATTTTTCGCTCCACATCATTCCATTCCACTTCCATATTGGAGTCAATTAGTGATTTTGCTTTCATAGTTTAGAGTTTTTGTGGTGAGATTTAGTGTGAAACTTTCCGTAAGAGTGTTGGAGAAGGAGAAAATGAGAGAATTCCTCTTCCCTTTAGGGTGAAACTTTCCGTAAGAGTGTTGGAGAAGGAGAAAAGTGAGAGAATTCTTCTTCCCGCTTTTCTAAGGAAAGGCTACAAGGGATTTGCTTTGAGAAAGAGTTCCAGATAAGTTTGTTTGTTTATTTAGTGTTGTATGAACTTTATTTTATACATGAAATTTATGCTTTGTCATATCTTTCTCATGAAGTCTGAGTAGTTCCCTCTATCTTTCCCCCTACTCTGAGATATGGTGAAATGAATAGATAAAATGAATGTGTCATAATTAAAATATAAAATAAATTGTGATGATTTTTCAACTCTGAATTTAAGTTACTTTTCAGTTTGGCCAATTGATTTGTTAAAATATGTTGTGAAACATATGATCCGGGAAATGGAGTATGAGTTCTACAACAGAGTGAGGATCACATTTGATTTCATGAAGGAGAAATTCATTCATGAAATTAAGTGCAAATAGATAGGGAAATATTCTTTGTTGGGTGTAAAATTGGAGAATCTTTAGGGTGACAGATTAAAATTCCCAATTTGGTCTTAGTGTTTAAAAACTAAAGCGAGAGTTAGCCTTCAGGTGAAAGGAAGTGAGAGCTCTAGAGTGGGAGCCGGTATCCTCCTAGCCTAGCCACAGATTTAGGGACTAAATCTAAGATTAGCCAATGATTTTCTATGCACTGTATCAGGGTAGAGAATTAAAATTGCTTCTATTTTGCACAATACATTTTAAAAACATTTATCTCATCTCATTTCACCAGGATTTCATTATAGTGGGAATGAAGCTTTTTCACATAAGAAATCTTCATTACCTAAACACAGTTCTGAGATTATTATTTAATAATAAAAATTTACATTTCCGTTTTGCTAATAGTTAAGTAATTTAGTTTGGTTAATATCTCAACATTCAAAATTAGTGACAGTGATTTCATTTGATTTTCTGTAAATTTCCTGTTAAATTTTATCATTGCTAGCTTACACCTTCCTCGTGGGATCAATATTGGGGCTTAAATAGAAAGTCCATTATTACTTGATAACGATACGTATACTTGCATAGAATTCCATTATTAATTATCTATAATTATATATATTTTACACAACTTACTTTTCATATAAGGATCAAGTTTTTGGCGCTGTAGTGGAGTCAACTTCATAAATCCTTACATATAAAAATTCAGGATGACTTGCGGAATATGTTGGCCGAAAAATCCCAACGATGAATCCCCTTTGGAAGGCACGATGGAGAAACTCTAACTTTTTTCCATTAAGAATCCCTTTTGGCATGTACGAAGAGAAAACTCTAATTTTCACCACAAAATTTTTTCTCGGAAATGTGTGATAGGGAAATCCTCACGAAGAATCCACTCAGGAATGGATGACAGAGAAACTTCAATTTTTCTACTTGAAAATTTCCCTCTGAAATGCACATAAGCAAAACTCCAAATTTTCCCAATAAAGAGTTTCCTAATAACATACCTTAAATAAGATGTAACAACACAAAAGAAATACAGTGCAATGATGTGTCCTGCATACAATGCAATGACAATTCCTAAAGATATTGTAACAATGTACCCTTAAAAAAACTACTTACGATCGTCATATTCAAGATATAATGATTTCCTACAGACTCTTAATGCTCTCTCCTTAAAACTTATCACTATGACCTACGTGACCAACTACAACCTTCGTTATCCACTGCTCACATAGCTCCAAACTTTGGTCTCTATGACCCACAATGTTATCTCAGCTCATGCAACCCTTAACTCTGGCCTCAATGGCCTACTAACATTATTACAGCTCACCATCATGATCTATGTGACCAACTACGATCTATGCATTCACAACACATGCAACTCCTAACATTGAACTCTGCAGTCTACGAGTGTTATCTCAACTCAAGTAACTTCATACTCTAGCCTCTGTGGCCTATAGACATTATCTTAGCTAATGTGAATCCTAATTCCGACCTCTGTTGCCTACATACGATATCACAGTTCATTCAGATCCCAACTCCGACCATTGTGCCCTACATACATCTTTATAACTCATGCAGCTCCCATCTCTAGCCTATGTGCTTATGGACATTATCGCAGCTCGCCACTATGGTCTACGTAACCAGTCTAAACCTATGTTGTCTGCAGCTCATGCAACTTACAACTCCAGCCTCTACGGCCTATAGACTCTATCACCGCTCATGCAGCTCATAACTTTGGCTTTTATGGCCTACGAACGCTATCTCAATTCATGCAATTGCTAACTTTGGCCTCTATGGCCTACATACATTATTGCAACTCACCACTACGACCTATATGATCAACTACAATATACGTGGCTCATAGTTTCTGCAGTTCCCTACTACAACACATGTGGCCAATCAATGCTTTTGAATCAACCATCTACAACCCACTTAGCCAACTACTTCCATGGCTTTTAACTATGGACTTTACAACAAGCTCGAGCTACAACCACCGTATATAACATTTACGAGAGAATACTACCTCCATAGCAACCGGGTTCGGCCTTCGTGGCCCGTTGTACATCAATTTTATAATTCCATCCCACCTAACTAGTAGAAGAGTGTTCATGTTTATTCCCTATTATATAATAGATTATTTCAACCAAGCAAGGCCCTGTGGCTTTTCCCTTTTAGTTTTGCACGTAAAATCGAAATGTCTCCTCCTACTTATTTTTCTTTTATCAGAGTGTGTGATGGATTTTTTTAATAACGCAAATATACTAAATAATGATTCCATTGTTGCATACTTTTCAGCACGTATTAAATAAAAAATTCTAGATTTCAATTTAAATTTATTTGAAAAAACATTATTCTTAATCATTTAAAATTTTGAATGCTAGTGGGCGGAGATATCTAAATAACGTGGGCAAACAATAAGTTGCTGTTCATCCTTAAAATACATATTATTCTTTTTTTTACTATTATATTTTATTTTGGGAATGTAAATACACATAATAATCTCATGCCCATACGAAACATTCCACGCCGTACAACATCACCTCTCGGCCGCTCAGTTGAATTCTTAAACAAACGGCCTGAAGAACCGACAGCTTTAACGCCCCATGTGCTCCCTTGTCACTTATCTGTCTTACATGAACACGAATCCAAACACCAACTCTATATCTTCCAAAACCCGAGCTGTTCTGCTGGTTAGACATGCCCACCATCCTGGACAAGACAAATAAGATTATTATTATCTTCCCTCAGGCTTCATCTTCTTTCATGCACTGAATAATGAGAAGATTTAAGCATCTAAGAAAATTATTCAAAATTTGGAATAATAACGACAAATACAAATTATTGGACTTAAATAAAAATGCTACTAACTTTAATTTGAATGATCCATATACTAAAATAAATAAATAAAGCAATATTGTGCACCATTCTAAGAACTTTTAATTATACAAAGTATCTAAATTAAGGGATTCTTTTAAATAGCATTAAAATTTCTGGCATGCAAGATTGCTTAAAATTTTAAGACTTTTTGTTTATCAATAAAATTATGAAAATCATTGGTATTATCATGGAATTAAGAATAGTATGTAGATGTTTCTTGATAATCAATGAACATTTCAAAATTTTATAGAAAAAATTTTGGAGAATAGTTATTCCAC